>JABUQX010139299.1:17500-27518 GCA_015478945.1 Trachelipus rathkii | reverse complement strand
TTGTGTAGTGAGAGACAAATCCTTCGGTGTGAAGTTAGCGTTGATCGGGCTGAGCAACTGAAACAAGTGTCTGAGGTTTAAATATTTAGAATATGTTGGAATGGTAACGAACAATGATGCAGAGTGTTGTAGGAAACTTGTGAATGGCAGGAAGTGGCTGTTTGCAATTAAAATCGTTCGGTTGGATGTAAAAGTGCTAAGTTCGTTGAGTGCCCTAGGGTCTTACATGAAGTATGTTGTTACCAGATTAATGCTATAGTAGTGAAAATATGGTCTGGAATAAAGAGGTAGTGATCTGAAGTAAAATGTGTTGATGACAATCTAAGGGGCGTGTTATGTGTGAGAAGAGTATGTTCTTCTAATACTTTTCTTTTTCCGGTGCATGAGGCACCTTACGCCCAGTCTTGGGGAAAAAGTGGATGATATATATAATATATATATATATATATATATATATATAATATATATATATATAATATAAATATATATATAATATATATAAATATATTATATATAATATATATATATATATAATAAGACTATTGTTATAAAGCTTAGTAATTGTTATATATATAAAAATAACATTAAAATATAAAAATTAAATAAATATATAAATTGTAAGATAATTTTATCTGAAATTATGTTTTTAACTGACAATAAATGGTTAGCGGACTCTGGCAGCCTTCAGTAGTGAAAAAAAAATTATAAGCGATAGAATTAGCTGATTTGCGATAGCTGACTGGCGAAGCAGAAAAAGTTGCGGAATTGCGGAATTTCGATAGCGGACTGGCGAAAAAGTAAAAAGTGTGCCTAAATTGGAATTGCGATAGGCGGACTGGCGAAGTGCAGAATCCTGTAAAAGTCTGGGAATTGCGAAATGCGGAATGCCCAACAAAGTTAGCGGAATTGCGAATTGCGGACTAAAAAAAAGTTGCGGGTTGCCCACCTTGATAATATAATATATATAAATATTATATATATATATATTATATAATATATATATATATATAATATAATATATATAATATAATATATATATATATAGATATAATATATATATATATAATATATATAATATATATATAATTAGTAGTATATATATATATTATATATATTTTTGGCCGAAGAGAATTAACTAAAGTACATTTCGTTTCTCTCGTGAGAACGACAGTTCTTTGCTGTGAGTTCATGAGTTAGTGGAAATAAGTGTTACTGGGACGGGAAAATCAACTGAAGAATTAAGAAAACCCAGAGAGAGAAGAGGAGAGAGAGAGAGAGAGAGGATGAAGAGAGAGGAGAGAGAGAGATGAGAAGAGAGAGGAGAGAGAGAGAAGAGAGAGAGAGAGAGAGAGAGAGAGAGAAGAGAGAGAGAGAGAGAGAGAGACTTTGTACGTACTCATGTAGTGCGGGAAAATATTTTCCCTTATTCTATTAAAATTTAGTATATATTATGATTTTATTTAGGAAAACATTGACATATATATCACATAAGTACAAGCTTTTTTATTTTGTAACTTACAAAATAAGTAAGTATCAATAATTAGGTCAGAGTGTTTAAAGCTGACATCATGTAACTCGAGAACGGCAGCACCTATAGTAAAACAAATTATATATTTAGGATCAGCGGAAAATTTTAAGGATGGATTTTTAATTTTTTTTATTTTTTTATTTTTTGCATTTACTCGTCGGAAATATTTAAAAAAAAATTTTTTCCCCATTTAAAGGGCTCGAGCCGTCGGGGGACAGAGGGGGACGAAGTCTCCCCCGTCGTCCACCGGGAGGCCGAGAGAACCCGACTCCTGCAATCTTTGCGGTTTACCCTATGGCGCTATTCCGTTTAGTTAAAGTAATATGAAAGTGTAAAGGGAAGTAAAAATATTCTTTTTTTAACTAAAGGAATACCATAGGGTAAACCGCAAAGATGACAGGAGTCGGGGCCTCTCGGCCTCCCGGTGAACGACGGAAGGACTTCGTCCCCCCTCTGTCCCCCGTCGGCTCGAGCCCCCTTAATTTGGGGAAATTTTTTTTTTAAATATTTCCGATGAAAAAAAAAAAAAATTATAAACCCCTCCTTAAAATTTTCCGCCGTTTCCAAATATATAATTTGTTTTATTGTAGGTGCTGCCGTTCTCGAGTTACATGATGTAAGCTTTAGACACTCAGGACCAATAATTACACTTTATATTCTTGATACAAATATTAAAACAAGGGCGAATAATACTGCATATATTTATTTAATTAATTATTTATTTATTGATTTATTTAATCAATTGAAATCCTTTATATTACTTGTCTCCGCTTCGTTTATCTGGCTGGCCCATCTTCTTATTTAAAGTTAAATGGGTATCCCTGAGCATTAACGTGAGCTATATCCAAATAGCCATGTACATTAATTTGAACAACTTCCCGGACAATGAGGATGAATCTGCCACATTGGCCTTCAGGTTTCTCATGGACACTTGTGTCAGTTCCTACAGGAGGGTCCACCTGCTCTGAAAACAGTTCAAGTGACGAGGTGTTTGGTCTACCTGACGCATCAAATTCGATGGTGTTTGTGACATAGAACTGAAAGGAAAAAAAAACTCATATAAGACAAGTGATCTGTATTAATATCAATTTTCAGATTAATTTAGACACAAAAAGAGAGATATGTATATCCAATATGTAGATAAAAATATTGATAAAATATGATAAAATGCTTAAATCTACTATGTAATAAAATACGTAGATCAGATATGAATAAAAAATAATGAAACGGTAAAAAATATGTAGAAAAGTATGGGACTAAAATATATAAATGAAACATATAGAAAATATGTACACCAAACATGTAGAAGAAGTATGTAAATAAAATACATAGATAAAATATGTAGTTTAAATATGTAGATTCAATATGTTGATTGAGGTTTAACAAACTTTTGATTAAAATTTTCCAATCATAATGTTACGAATATATATATATATATATATATATATATATATATATAATGTATATATATAATATAATATATATATATATAAATATAATATACTATATATATTATATATATATTTATATATATAAATATATATATATATATATATAATATAAAAATATATATATATATAATTATATATATAATATATATATATATATATATATATATATATATATATATATATATATATATATATATAGTTTTTGGTCATTGTGAAGTGCAGACGTGCTTTTTGAGAGTGCTCTCGCTTGATAGTTTATATTTATTTTATTTTTGCTTATTATTATTTTGTATAGCTGTATTTAGTTGAAAGTGTGTTTTTCAATCTTGTCTTTGCTTTAATTAAAGTTTTTATTAAATCATTATCAGTTGGTAGTACATTTATTAGATTCAATGAAGTTTTGCACGCTGAGTTTTTAAAAGAAAAGTTCTTAGTTTTAAGTTTTTTTTTCTTTTCTTGTCGTTTTTTTTTTTTTTTTTTTTTTTTTTTGATTGCGAGTTTTTTCTACAGGTTTAAACTGGCCAGTAGTCACGTCAGTTTGAGACCTTTATTTTTTATTTATTAAACAAAATCTGATTTTTAATTAATTTAGCACATTAAACTTGTTTAACTTAGGTTTAGGCGTTTGATGAAATTTTATCTTTTTGTTTTGGCTTTTGTCTTTTTGTGTGCTGTGCGTGTGCGTTGTGTGTGTTTGTGTGAGATGCCCAAATTGCATAGTGCGGGCTTCTATTGACTTCACCAACATCCGTGCTTAAATTCTAACTGCCGCTTCCGTTGAACCACCACCTCTCTAACTCGTACCCTTAATTTTTTGCTCTGTCGGCAGACTCAGATGGCAAAAATTCATCCTGCCAACTCGTTAACGTATCCAACTATAACTGTTATTTTCATTAATTTCCTGAAGGGTGGAGTATGTTCCTATGTTAACATTAACACTCCTATAACACGTCTCGTGAATCTCTTCGAATCACCTAAGTTCGATGTTCTTGGCTTAAAATTCTTCTTCCTTCTACTAGCAATACATCTTGTGCTTCTGCATACCCTTCTTCCTATACAGAACAGATTTTCGACGCCTTTTTTGTAATATCTTACTAGCTTCTCACGAGACTGTATATCTTCTCAATCCAAATACGAGGTCCTCTATTTAGGGGATTCAAGTACACAACACTAAATGGTTGGGATCCTCTCATACTGATTTAGGGTGGGGAGGAGCTGAATCATCACATTCTCAACATCTGGAGCAACTAATAAACCCACACACATTCCGCGATTCGTCCTAACCAATTCTTGAAACACACGTACCTATGTTTACCGACTAGTCCTCTACTCTATGAAATACACACCTTCGCTCCTATTGTAAATCTGACCACAACCTTATATCTTCTTAATTTTAATACTTCTCTCCAACAGCTCCATTTTGCCCTATGCTGTTCTTCTAGGCACTTTGATCGGGCGATTGGGGGCTTTGCGCTGCCTTCTACCGCTAACTATTAATTGAATGAAACTGATTTCCTTTGGCTGACGCTTCGACTCTCTGCCAGACAAGGGGGAGCCGCTTAATCGTTTGATGGATGAGCAGGTTCATTCCTTCTTCGACTAAATCTTTCTCTCCTCATAATCCATGGTTCATTCGTGTTCCTCTCTGGCCATTCAGGCTAGAGACAATTCGTATTGGGATTGAAAATTACTGTTTTATCATCACTCCCTAATTTCCATCATCCCAGAAATCGTTGCAGGGATACTCTTTCATGGCATTCCTCCCCGATTTTGAGAGTGGGGCTTCCTGCATCCCCTACCCCTCGTTCAACTATATTTTCCATGCCTCAATACTAGCACTTCCCTCAGTGTGGGAAGCGCGATATGTCCAACCTATCCGAAAAAAGGAAGCCGCCTTTCATCCTTCTAACTATCGCCCTATAGCTACTAACCTGAATTCATCTAAGATCTTTGGAAACCCTTCTCAACTCTCATTCTTAGACCATCTGGAATCTCATTCCCTTACTTTCCGATCGCCAGTAGCGGCTTCGCGCTCGAGGGCTACTGGTATAAGCTTTCCTATTCTAACAATTTATGGTTTCCACCCTCAGGAATTACGGGGAGACTTGCGTGTGCGCTTGGACATATCCAAAGCATTTACCGGGGGATGGCACGCGTCACTGCCTTCTCCCAAAGCTCCCCCCCTTTGGATTTCCTCCTCTCTTGCCTACGTATTTCAGCCTTTCTTTCAAAATCGCTTAATATCCGGCTGTTGTCAGTGCCGGGCGACTTCTTCTTCCTTTCTGTCAATAGTGGTGTCCTCAGGGTTCGTCTTATCTCCTACTTTATTCCTGCTTTTCATAATGATCTTCTCGTCAGCACATCTAACTCTATCCACTCATATGACAATGACTCGACCCTTCATTCTTCAACTCATTCAAATTCTGCTCCTGTCCTTCTTTTACTTCTAGAAGTGCCTCTCGTCTAATCTTTCCGATTCTATTCTGCTCATCTGGATAGAATTTCCGGGTGGCTGGGTCGTCGCCAACCTTGCTGAAATTTAAGTTCTTAAAAACCCAACTCTAAAACTCCCTCTCAAGACACCTTCTAACTTTCTATCTCTCTTTCGACGTTCTCTCGTCTCTCCTGCTTGACAATATAAACATCCTTGCTTTAACATAAACAAAAAAAAAATGTCTTGGAAACCTCACATCACAATGGTTGCCTAGGGCGGCCTCAAAGAACTGGAGTTCTGTTTAGACTGCCCGAGGACTTTTTTCCTCTTCAACAGTTACTTCAGTATACAATAAAACGGTTCACATCCGCCCTTGTATGGAGTACTGCCTCTCATATCTGGGGGGGAATTCAGGGTTCACCCGGCTTTTGAATAGGGTCGAGTTAAAGGCCAAAAGACTAATAAACTGTCCTCTACTTTCTAGTTCACTTGACCTCTATCTTTGCGGCGCGATGTGGTGCTTTATCTCTTTCTATTAGTACCGTAGCGGCAGGTCTCGAGGACTTTCCACTCGCGTCGCACGCCCCGTTTAAGACGCCCTCGCAGCACAAGGGGGGCTGTGTGTCGGCACATGAGTTTGTGTTGATGTTAGCAACTCCAGACTAGTTCCTGCGTGCCTCCTTCTTCCTGCCACCTCGTTCTGTGAATTCTCTTCACATTCTTCTGTGTTTCCTCTCAATTTAATCTCCCTCATTTTAAAGCCCGCGTCTGTGCTCATCTTGCGTAATTTGCGTTAGTTGAAATTTTGGGAGTGTAACACCCCCTCCTGAATAGGGCTTTGGCCCGTGAGCGGTGATGATAACTGTAATATATATATATAATATAGTATATATATATATTATAATATAATATAGTATATAATATATATAATATATATATATATATTATATATATATATAGGAAATCTGTGTCAAAATAGTGCGGCCTTGTTCAATTTATTTAGGTTAGGGCTTGGGCTTCTCCAATCATTAGGTTAGGTCCTACTGGGGGATTCCATGATCCATTAGGAGAGGGCTTACTTGTGTTACATAAATCCATAGGGTAGGGCTACTTGGGGCTTACATAATCCATTAGGTTAGGGCGTACTTGGGGGCTATTAAGTCTAGGTTAGGATAAAGTTTTGTTAACACAATACTATATATATATATATATATATATATATATATATATATATATATATATATATATTATATATATATATATATAATATATATATTATATAAATATATATATACGAATTATATCGATATATCCAATACTCGATATATCGATATAGTTCGATTATATCGAATATCGAAGCTCAGACGAGAGATTGAATTTTACCTATTATTATTATTTATTATTGATTATTATTATTATTATTATATTATTATTATATTGTATTATTCTTATTATTATTATTATTATTATTATTATTATTATTATTATTATTATTATTATTATTATTATTATTATTATTATTATTATTATTATTATTATTATTATTATTATTATTATTTATTATTATTATGTATACTAAAATATTTGAATTTAATAAATTTATATGAACCAAAGAATTTCTTTAATAAAATTTGGTCTGATAGCAAAATATATTTATAAAAGAAATGCTTTTTTAACACAAAATTCGACCGCAAAAGCAAAAGCCTCACACTATTCATAGCTTAGGTTAACTAAAACTGTACTACAAAGTGTTGGGATTATTTAGGGTTTGACCCACAGAATCTATATATGGAAAAAATATACGGAACGTATTTACCCACAAACATTATTTTTTATGTTACCTTAAATTCTTTCAAGCATTAGCAGTAAAATCCCGTTTTCTTTCTCATTCAAAATGAGTTTTTTTTCCTTACTTTACTATTAAATTTTTAATATTTCCAAATTTCGTATATTTCTCATCAGCATCATAAGATCCCATATTCAGTGGCGTATCCATAAATTTTTTTCGGGAGGGGGGCAGACAAAAATCGTTTCTAATATATATATATATATATATATATATATATATATATATATATATATACTATATATATATATATATATATATAAAGTATTAATAAAAATATATATATATATATATATATACCTCCACTCCATCATGCTATCTACCTTTGCTATATATATATATATGCTATATATATATTCTTTAACAACATATATATATATATATATATATATATAATATATATATATATAAAGTGGAAGGACCAAATTTAAATTTATAAGAAAAAAGGGGAGTAATTTATTAAATTTACTAAAATCATCTTACCTAAATTATTAACTTTAATCGCCGGACATAAGAGTAAGCAAAATCAGAGATAACATCTTCAGCTTTTATGTTAATTTTTCGATGTATGTAGAAGAGGGAAAGTCCAGTAAGTCTTTCATTTCCAATAGTATTTCTCAAGTAGGTTTTAAGAAGTCTTAATGTTGAAAAGCTTCTTTCTACTGAAGCAGTAGACACGGGTAAAATTGCTAGTAATTTCAACAAAATGTAAATATTTGGAAATTGTGACTGCGAACGAGAAACTAGTCCGTCTATTGCTGTTTTTGGACGATCTGTGATGTGATGCCATTTCAACTTTCATAAATCCCATTCTGCTTTTACTAAATATTCTATTAGGCTTTCAAGATCTTCCTTGTAAAATGTTACACAATTTTTACCTTTTCATATGGCACATGGCACCTGTTCGGTATGACAAACTGTAAGGTAGAAATAGTTTCTTTATGATTTAAAAACCCCTCTCCTAATGCTGATATTAAATCATCCAAAAATGATATAAAAATGGATGTGCGACAATAATAAATCTTGGTACAGCAATTTCAATACCCATCAGTAGTTGGGAGTACGAGATCCCGAGTTGCAAATATGCAAATGTTGATTATGCAACATGCGTGTACGTGAGCGTAGCGCGCGTACACACGAGCGTACGTTCATGACGAAGTCATAAACGTACGTGAGGTGCTGTTTATATCGATATATATACATACATATATATATATATATATATATAATAATAATAACAATAATAATAACAATAACCTTAATAATATATATATATATATATATATATATATATATATTTATATATGTAACAACTTTGAAATAAATATATATTTGTATATATGTAATAATAATAATAATAATATATGTATATATACTTAACAATAATAATATAATAATAATAATATAACTAATAATAATAATATAACTGCTATATATATATATGCATATGTATATATATATATATATATATATATATATATATATATAATATATATACATACATACCCCCACCCTTTGCATATACATTCACCCCACCCCACACTCCTGTGCGCACCGAAGGTGCCGGCGTTACACGAGCGTTCGTTCATGACGTAGTCATGAACGTACGTAGTTGATTATTTCACATAGATAGCTAGATATGCATACACATTTGTACATATACACACCTTCACCTTTCACTTGCCCTTCACCCCCTTTCGCTTCATTTGTATCTCTGTTGTCATGGCTACTTGGCTTACCCTCACCCCTTTTCGTTTTTTCCGCGTCATCATCATTCGCTTCACACGCGCGCGCATCGCATTTTGATCCGCTTGATTCGCACCACTCACACCGCCTTTTGCTCCGATCACTCCGACTTCGGCCCGCTTGCATTTGGGTTGTCATGTCAGCTTTTCTCGTCATCGAGGAGGGTGCCACTCACCTTTTTCTCTCTCAACCCTTCTCTATACGAGTAAAAGAGGTGAACTCGGATACGAACCGTTCTCCTTTTTTCGACCTCCAATACCCAGACCAATAGTCGTTTGCTTAAGCCAAGGCGCTGAAGGGTCGCCTCTAAGGCTGGTTTATTATTATAGTTAAATAATGCTGGATAGTAATATATATATATATATATATATATATATATATATATATATATATAATAATATAAATATTTATATATATATATATATATATATATATATATATATATATATATATATATATATATATATATATATATATATATATATAACTAGTTAAATATATATATATATATATATATATATATATATATATATATATATATATATATATATATAAGTAAACAATGTATAAAATGGCAAAGTACCTTTTTCTTCACGGTCATTAACCTTTTTCTTTGCGCTAATTAAATTGCTCGGATATTGAGCTGATAACATTACCTTTTCTTCTCGCTAATTACCTTTTTTCCGATTCAAACCGCAGATACCTGATAGCCTTAGGGCTCATATCTAGAAGAATTGTTTGAAAGGACAAGAAATAATAAATTTATTTGTTATTATACTTTATATATATATATATATATATATATATATATATATATATATATATATATGTATATATATATATATATATATATAATAATAATAATATATATATATATATGTATATATATAATAATAATATATATATATGTATATATTATAACAAATAAATTGTGAAGTTTATATAATAATAATATATATATATATATATATATATATGTATAATAATAATAATAGCCAACAACAATAACCAAC
>JABUQX010139299.1:10000-12500 GCA_015478945.1 Trachelipus rathkii | reverse complement strand
TTATTATTATTATTATTATTATTATTATTATTATTATTATTATTATTATTATTATTATTATTATTATTATTATTATTATTATTTATGTACATTGACAATCCAACACAAAACACAACCCGCACTCCTTACAGATACGAAACTGACCTCTCTCTGTAAAATGTGTTGAAATAACTACTTTAGCCCTAAATTTAGGATAAGCCTTTTTGTACCCCGGGGCGATTTAGGCCTAATACCAGGTCAAAATATATTTCAAACTGACCAAAATCGAGAATCAATGTTATTATTATTTTTATAAATATATTTCAAACTGAAACATGCTGGATCGGTAAGATCCTTTAAACAGGTAAGAAGGAAATGCTTTCCTTTCTTGTGAGTGGACGGAGTAAACCTTATCTCTATATGGCCTCGTATGTGATTGGTAGAGAATTATTTTATCGCTTTTTCGGCTTTAAGGTATGTAAAAACATGTTTTTTCATATCCTGAACCTTACCTGTGATTGGATGAAAATTATATTTGAGGATGCGTGTTTTAGACCCAAACTCATTTTAAAATCATACTCGTTTTAGCTGTTAAGCGGTGCACAAGCTCTCTGGTTTGTAATAAAAGTGTTCTATTTTCACTAAGTGTATATCATGAATCACCTTAACAAGTATACCTCAATCCAAGACATTATCCAGTGGGAAATCAAGATCCCCGGAAGTATCATTTCGCTATATTATTCCCCCATAACTTTTAAGATCATGATGTCCTAAAACTTTTATATTTTATATACATTTAACTCTTACCATACTTTTAGATCATTATATAGGAAAGTAAAAATTATATATATAGTAGAAACTTTACTACATATTTAGAAATTTAATAATCGTAGACTTACATATTTTGACATTAAATATATTTACAAGAATATTAAATATTTTAACATTAAATATATTTACAAGATTATTATTATTATTATTATTATATATATATATATATATATATATATATATATATATATATATATATATATATATATATATATATATATATATATATATATATATATATATATATATATATATAAGATATATATATATAAATATGAACGAAATCCTATATATATATACATATATAAATATATATATATATATATATATATATATATATATATATATATATATATATATATATATATATATATATATATATATATATATATATATATATATATATAACAACACCCCATACATTTTTCACGTGGTCTTGATGATATCTACAGATTAAAATGCTCTAAATCTTTACAAATATGCCAGTCATTTATATCGTTATCAATTATATAGTTTCGTATCTCAGTAATACCTTCAGTTAACACATATGTAAAAAGTTCCCTCTCAGATATCATAGTATATTTACATTCTGGATCACCTGCATAAATACTTTCTTGCCATTGTTTTCTAAGTACATAGACCGTTTCATGCATCTATAAGAATTCAAGAAAGCGTTCGTGTGATTCCAGGGTCATCAATTAGCATTTTCTTAAATGCGTAATATTCCTGGTATAACATAAAATGGATGACTGTTACATAATTAGATAGTACACTCGCTTTCTTCATATGCATTAACACGCCTACGCACCTCTGCATATATTTCAACTGCTGTAAACCTGAAATGTAGAATTCATATGATGTACGTTCAAACATGGCTTTTCATTATTTCTCTCCCCATAATCTTCAAACTGATTATGCTTTGATGTTTAGAAAAGGATAAGTAAGCTGCTTGGCCTTTGCTCCCTCGCTCTGACTAATAACTGTATTTGGCCAGTTTAACCCCGATCTCGGCTTAAAGTATTCAGTAAGCCAGTCCTCAGTGTGTTTGCATATACAAAGTAATTCATCGGTGCTCATGAAAATACGTCTGGCCCTGTAATATGACGAATTACTAGCACACGTGAAAAATTCAATTCCGTTGGGTTTTCTTTTATAATAATGTAACTCCCACATCCAGGGATCTTAATTTTATTGCCATATTCCTGTATAAATTGCCTGTTAAGACGAATCATGATGTACACTTAATGAAATGGATTACTTTTAGGATCAGAATAGAACTTGTTCACAATTGACAGCTAAAGCGACTATGATTTTAAAATGAGTTTAAAGAACTAAGTTAATTTTCATCCAATCACAGGTAAGGTTAAGGATATGAAAAAACATGTTTTTACATACCTTAAAGCCAAAAAAGCGCTAAAATAATTCTCTACCAATCACATACGAGGCTATATAGAGATAAGGTTTACTCCGTCCACTCACAAGAAAGGAAAGCATTTCCTTCTTACCTGTTTAAAGGATCTTACCGATCCATCATGTTTCAGTTTGAAATATATTTATAAAAATAATAATAACATTGATTCTTGTCTATACTGGAATTACCTTTTGACCTGGTATTAGGCTTAAATCAGCCCGGGGTACAAAAAGGCTTATCCTAATGCAAATAGTGATAAGAGTAACAAAAATAAAAATA
>JABUQX010139298.1:7500-32347 GCA_015478945.1 Trachelipus rathkii | reverse complement strand
CAGCCAAAAGCAGATTCTTTGGAACAATCCCAAATTCCTATCAACATTGTTAAGTTCTGATTGCCTTTAAGAGGACTTTAGGCGAGTGATTCCATCTCAGAAAGTTCTGTGGCTTATACATAGGGGAATATCAGCAAATCATCCATCGACGAGCAAGCAATCATGTATAATTGTCGTCCTCCCGAAGTTTCTTGCGGTCAAGGAAAAGTTTGTCTGTCTGTATGGATTGGAATTGGGAAATTTAATTGGGCCAGTGAGCGCTACCGTTTATCGTGCAGCATGGAAGCTTCAGATATTTCACATACTGCGGCTGATTGCTTGTTCTTTCGATTATTCCTAAAGCAAAACAAAACAAACATACATGGAATTTTTTCTACCACCAAATGTATATATTACATTTACTACTTACAAATTTTTAAAAAAAAAAACCAATATAAATATGCATAAATTAAATTCGGTCATGCAGAAAAAAGTAGAAGAACCAGTGGTTTGCCTTCCCTCCACACCATTGGAACACCAAAGGAAAGAGACTTTTGTTTTCCCTTGCTCCAACTCCTTAAAACCTTCAACGCACGTTTTGCAGCAGAAATGAGGAGCAAAGGTTTTATCTTGATCTCCAAGCTTACTCCAAAAGTAAGCAAAGCAACATTTTTTTAACAAAGGTTGTATTATATTTCATATCTGTTCGGGAAAAGTACTTTTCCCACAAATGAAAAAAAACGGTTCACGGGATCATTTCTACACTTTCTATTCATTCTGAATTCGGGAACGAGCGGTTTATATTATGCAAGTCCGCGGGTCGAACAATAGGGCAAAATATAAACTACGTTATAATTAATGGTAAAATTAAATATAAAAACAAACAGATTAAATAAATAAAATCAATATATATATATAAATATATATATATATATATATATATTACTTATATATATATAAAATATATATTTCACTATATAATATTATTATAATATATAATATTATATATATATATATATATATATATATATATATATATACTATATATATATATAATATATATATATATATATATATATATATATATATATATATAGTGTTTGACTCGACATGTTTTCTGCTTACAAATTAAATATATTATATATATATATATATATATATATATATATATATATATATATATATAATATATATATATATATATATATATTATATATAATATATATATTATTTATATATTATATATATAATATATATATATATATATATATATATATATATATAATTATATATATATATATATAATATATATATATATTTTATTATATATATATATATATATATCATTTATTCTTAGTTTTTTTATTCCAATTTCGGAAAGCTAAATTTTTACTTTGTTTCCAAAATATTTTTGGAAGTAGAGAAACTAACCTGACCCAATTTGGAAATAATTAATTAAAAGAATAGCATTTTAAAAAGTTCCAAGACTGTTGGCTAACAGAATGAATCAAATATTACTACTAATTTATTATAAACTTTGCACATGCCCAGGTGATGCGCTTAAAAGTTTCAAAATTTGAGCCACTGAAAAACTTCTGAAAATTGTGAAATTTTATTTTCAAAAATGAAAAATAAATTCCCAAAAGCAAAAAATCGACTTTCGAACAAAACAATTTTTTTCACTCCATCCTAGATGCGATTTAATAGGTGCCACCAAATTTTTTCGCTCTAGACCTATATTTACCGAGATAACAGAATGGCGTTTTTTTTACTGTGCTACCTCAAAACGGAGGTGGGTTTTTTTTATGTAAACAGCACTATATATATATATAACTTTACTTTAAAAAAAACAATTGCATACAAATACAATACAATATACAAGCAAATTGATACTAGATTTTCATCATTTTTTTTTCAGGTTCAAGCTATTCAAGAACGTCTACAATATGAGCAAGGGAAATACTAGATTAGTGGATGCGAAAAGAAGTAATGGGAGAGAATTGGTTGAATTTTTCCACGTTCAGAGGACTTCTCAGTATGGTAAGTATCTCTGGGCATTCATTTCCGAGAGCAATTGTCTTTCGTCTGCAGCTCTAGGTAAAATATAGTTTATGTAAGCATTATGCAAGATATTCAAAAGTAGCTTCCTATCTACGATATTTCTAGTACCTTCACGTGCCACTTCAGTCTGGCGAATATATGAGAAGAAGTTACTCAGACAACCATGCAAACTATCCATCATAACCAAACCAGAAAGCAGGCTCACAAGCGATGGAGACATGCAAGAAAAACTATTATTCATAAGTCGTAAACACTTGAAATTGGGACAGAACGGAGACAGCCAGAGCCTTTCCGGTAACTTTTTGTCAAATTAATGGTGAAAAGTTGGTAGTAGTTAAATTGTCATCAAATTCGAGTCACCCTTGAAAAACCGACACTTAACCTATTTGCCAGATTCTCAGTGCAGGTAGCTCAGCGGTTTGCGTGCTGTGAAAGAACATATGAAGAGTCTGATAAAAACACAAATCTAAAACACCTCGTGGATCCAGTAGCTTTGAGTCAGAGTCGTGACTCCTCCTTCTCTTCCACGACGAATATAGGATATGAGGTATGAGGAATCAGACTTATCAGTAGCGAGGGACCATGATTGGAAAATTATGGTCTTGCACGGACGTGTGCAGATCGCGCAGAAGCAGTAGAACGAGGAAATTTCAAAAGGCCCTTATTGATGCGTTCTTTCAATTTAGTAATTTAATAGTAGTGTTGTCACCGATAGCCAAAAATTTTAGTCCTTGGTAAATTGAGAGACATCGATACCATACAACCTACCTCAACTAATTTTTTTTAATCATAATGTTCTCCTGACGATGACGCAGGAAATTTGCCGATACCCTAATACCGGGATACCATATATTCTTTTTTATCACCATATATATGGCGACACCCCCAACATAATGTTTCTCTATATAGTAATATAATAGTATATAACTGTATATAAAATATAGGCACATTATGATTATATAATATATAATATACTAATATTTATAGGTATAAATAATATAAGAAAATTACTATGTATATTCATGTTCATATATAGGATAATATATATATAAATAATATACTCATAATAACAACACTTTACTTATATATATATTATATATATCTATTGAGCTCAATATATATATATATAATATATATAATATATATATTATATCTTAGGCAGGCTAGGTGTAAGAGAATTGGAATTTAAAATGAGGACCACGTATTAGAGAGTTGTAGTGTGTGAAGAAAGGGGTAATTAAGAGAATAAATGAAAGTGTGTTGAGATGGATTTTAGTCATGTGGAAAGAATGAATGATAGTCGGTTGGTTAAGCGGATGTATAGTGCGAAGTGTGTGGGAACCGACCGCTGGAGACAAAAGAAAGTGCGATCTGAGCCGTGATTCGAATGTCTGAGAGTGCGAGACGAAATGTGAGTTTGCAGAGGGGCAAGAAGAGAATGATGCGTAATAATAGGAGTGAATGCGCGGTTTTGACTTATGGGGGCTATGGTGTGGACCCACCTTGTGTCCAAGGGATGAACCTGTCTTACATTGACGAATTTACCATAGTGAGGTCCCCGTTCGCTGTCCATTGGGAGCCAAGCTCTAGGGTGCGAATTTTCTGTCTGTGACGATTATCTCACTAATTAATGCGTTACCCAGAGTGGGCCGGTAAGGCTGGGGGCTTTCCTTTCGACTTTTTGTCCATATTCTATCTACTGGCTTTTACTTTTCAATGCATTGACACCGGCACCTTACCCCCTAGATTCTCTGCGGGCGCAAAAGAGGAAGATAAAGAAAGAAAGAAAATATAATGATCCCGGGGAAAGGAATATATATTACTATATATAAGATCGATAATAAAATAACGGCTACTCCATAACTTATATGTTGTAATATACTATATATATATATATAACATTATATATATATATATATAAGTATATAATAATATATATATATATATTATATATATATTATATACTATATATACTATTATATATTATATATATATAATATCATAATAGGTATACAATATATATATATAAATACTGTATATAGCTACTGATATACATCTGACAGTACTGCGTCTTTACAGAAACCATGGTTTACGCCGCCCTGCAGCGTTACCCTGGTCCTGTCTGGCAAGCAACTATCGTTTAATTGTGGCTATGAGTGGATAGGTGTAATTTTTCATCACGTTATATTAAAAATTTAAAAGTTTTTTTGAAAATGGTAATATACTTATATAAATATAAACTATATATGAGTGAATATATAATAATATATATATATACGTATAACTATTAGGCCATATCTATATATTAGCGGTATATATATGTAAGTTACAGGTTCGCCTATATTTATATATAGAGATAATTTATATATGAGTATTAATGCTATTTCTTGCTTATATTCCAACTGAAAAGGTCAATCTCTTCGGCGCCTTCTCTAATTCCCCTCTACACTCCCTTACATGCCGTAGCGGCTCGCATTCCTCTCCTTCTCCACCTCTCAGACACTCCTATGTCTGTGATTACATTTGATCGGGTACATTGGCTTCTGAAATCTATGAATATGGATAGGCCTATCCGGCGGGTGGCCCGGATGGCATTCCTCCCCAGGAGTTTTGAAGGAATGTGCTTACCTGCTGACCCCGCCCCTCGTTCAACTATATTCTTTATTTCTCAATACTAGCACTTCCCTCATTGTTGCAAGCACTCACATGTTTCCAAACTATTCCGAAAAAAGAAAGCCGCTCTGATCCTATCTAACAATCGTCCTATAGCTTACTCATTTTGTTTCTATCTAAGATTTTTTTTGAAACCCTTCTCAACTCTTCATTTCTTAGACCATCTGGAATCTTATTCTCTTCTTTCCGATCGCCAGGTACGGCTTTCGGCGATTCAATGTCTGATTGCGGAATATCACTTTTGCCTAGTTAAACCTATGTGTATGCGTTTTCCCTGCTTTCTACTTCTAGCTTAGGAACTACGGGGAGACTTCGGTGCGCGGTGGCGCTTGATATATCCAAACAATCTTGACCGGGCTTATAGCACGCCGTCACCTGCTCTTCTAAGGGGCCTCCCCTCCTTTTTGGGTTTCCTCCTTCTCTTTGCCATAAATCTTACTTATGTCTAGCTTACATTCAAATTCGTCGCTCAATATCGGCTGTGTTGATGGAGGCGCTTTCTTCTTTTTCTGTCAATAGTGGTGTTTCCTCAGGGTTTCGTCTCATTTACTTTTATTCCTACTTTTCATTTAATGTGATCTCTCACCTGCACATCTAACTCTATCACTCATATTGCCGATGACTCGACCCTTCATCTTCAACTCATTTTTCAAATTCTGCTCTCTCTTTCTACTTCTAGAATTTGCCTCTCGTCTTACATCTTTCCGATTCTATTCTCGCTGATCTGTATAGAAATTTCCGAGTGGGTCGTCTCAACCTTGTGAAATTCAATTCTTTAAAAACACACTTCTACAAATCTCCCTCTCTTAAACACCTTATCTAACTTTCCTATCTCTTTCGACGGTTCTCTCGTCTCTTCCTGTTGACAATATAAACATCACCCTTGGCCTTAAGATAAACAAAAAAAGTCTTGGAAACTTCACATCAACGAAACGGTTGGCTAGGGTGGCTTAATAGACATAGCTATATCGGGGAGTTCTATTTAGACTGCTGGTGAGTGATCTTTTTTTCACTTCGTTACATCTGCGTTGCCACTCCAGCTATACAAGAGGGTCTTCACCTCACGACCTATTGTATGGATACGTTTCCTCAATATGTGGGGGGGCGGGGTGCTCTGGTAGTTCCACCCGGTTTTGCGACAAAGTCGAGTCAAAGGCCAAAAGGCTGATAAACTGTCCTGTACTTTCCAGTTAACTTGACCCTCTGTTATTCTTATTGCGGCGCGATTTGGTGCTTTATCTCTTTTTTTTAGGTACCGCAGCGGCAGGTGCTGGAGGGAACTTACCACTCGCGTACCACACCTTTACGACGCCCTCGTGTAGCACAAGGTGTGCTGTTTCTGCTCACGAGTTTTGTGGAATATTGGTAACTCCAGGATAGTTTCGCTGCCGTGCTTCCTTCTTTCCTGCCACTCTGTTCTGTTGGAACTCTCTTTCATCTTCGTTGATTGTTTTGGGAGACCAAGACAAGATATGGGCGACTCACATTGTAAATTCCGTGTGCGTTTCTGTGCTCAATTTGTGCGGTAATTGCGACTTTAGTGCGGATGAAATTTTTTGGCCTGTCAACGCCCCTCCCTGTAAGTGAGGGCTAACTGCCTTATAACCAGTTTGGAGGACCACGAGAGAGTTTTAAGTGGTTATCGGGACCAACTGTAATATATGTATCTATTATATATTTCTATAATACTACTATGCAATAATACGAAGCCTATATATAGTTTTATATAGTATATATATACTTAGTCATATATACCTATTGAATTAGTATATATTATATGGATATTATAATATATATTGTATATATATATAAAGCCTGTTTTCGTTTTTGCATTTGTGCTTACGAGACGAAAGAAATGCTCGAGTTTTTGTCCTCTTTTCTTTTTTTGTCATACTTCACAAATTTATAAAAAATGCTCACGCGAAAACGTAAGGAATTTCCTTAGGTTCTTCTTTTAAGGTTGCTATTATTTCCCGTGCTTACCGAACTTAAGCACGTTTCTTACGAAAAAAACGTGTTAAATTAAACATAGATGCGTCGTGCGTGACCTGTAGGCCCCGTCTGAATAGTATAAAGTTTTCATTCAATAAAATCAGCTTTTAAATCTAATTTCTTTCAAATGGGAATAAAAATAAATAGTTGATCAATTTATTTGTAATATAAACCATTTGTTATCTTTTTTATTTTATTCCAAAGCCACATGCTCTATCATAACAGCTGATTCAAATTGCTCTTAAAACAAAAAGTAAGCCTAGCACAATATCGCGGTCGTTTAAACAGAAAATTCTTTTGCTAAAACTGGGTGAGCATTCTTATCGAGGGCGTAAGAACATATGACAAAAACGAAAAATGTCTAAATTAAAAGCAAAAGGAAGTAATAGCTAAGAATTCTATGCTATTTTTTTAAACGCTTCGTTGATTTATACCAATTATATGATTTCAACAAGAATGATAGGCAACTTAAGGAGAAAATTAGTTTTCCCAAGTAAAACATTAGTGGGCTTTCACTTCTATTTATCGCAAGCCACTAATACTTATAATACTTGCGGACTAATTATTTATTTCGTACTCTCCTTTATTCATAAAAAATGACGGTGCCTAAGGACATCGCCCCAGCATATAACAAGGCCTTTGTTATTGTTCTGATATGGAATTTTTTTCCCAATGAGAGAAATCACTTATGCGCTCCGTTCCAACTGTATAAAAATTTCGTCGCAGGTTCTTTAATGACATTTTAGTCCCTCTAACCCTTTTTTCGTTAAACTTTTATTCGTTTCTCGATAACACTTATCGCCCTGCATAGGATGTTCCTAAACTTCCTAATTACGCTCGGCTTCAATACACTTTCAATTGATCTTCACTTTCAGTTTAGAAACACTTAAACAAAAACTTTCCACAAGGTGCAAGTATTTTTCTTATGCTTTGTATTAATCACAACGAGAGTCTCAGATGCAGTTTCTTTAAGATAAAGAAGCATCCACCTGGATGAACTGAGGTCAACATCTTTTACAAATATAAATGGCATACTGCAAACGTTTTTCCGACTTATGATCAGGTCAAACTACAGAGAACTGAAATCTGCCGAGCCTTCAAACACTTATGGACATTTCCTTTCGATACTAATCTCTCTCATCATTCAACCAGAGACGGTCACTTAGCCTTGAAATCAAAAGATCTGCTTTATGACCTCAATACGGCGACCCGATTATACTCTCTTCTATAATCGCAAAATTCGTCCATTCTTCAAAATGCTTTTACAGATGAAGAAAAAAATTTTTTGTAATCTTTATATATAAAAAACACTTAAACATACACTTAACTCCATAAGACGACTTCTTTGGCACTCCTGATTGCCTGAACTATTTATCAGAAATTCGTGCAAAAGCGAACACGATTTCTTACGAGGTTTAGCTTTTGTTTTTGCAAACAGATGGAATCAGGCTTTTGTATGTGATTGGTGCCGGTCCCAGTTCTAGTGTGTCTGATAAACCAAAAAAAAAAAAAAAAAAAAAAAAAAAAAAAAAAAAAATAACCTCACACAAAATATAACTATGATTTATATACAAAAGAAATTGACAACTTAGTTGTGATGTCGATTTAACACTCGATTTTTGACAAAATAATGTTAGATTTAAAGTTTATTTTATTGAATGAAATATTCATCAATTCAAACGGGCCTACATTCTTACAACCCTAATTTTTGTGTATTACACATTTTCATGCTATATATACAACCTACACTAAAATTTAGCCAATCACAAAGGATAACAGCAATCCTAGTAAGAATTTAAGGATATTCCCGTTACTCTTTGCCGGTACTCCTGCCATGATTTTCTACGATTCTTGGATCATGCAGTATTTAGCAAAAACGCAACGCAAAACTCTCTCGAGCATTCTCTTTCGTTTCTCGTAAGCAACAAATTTCAAAATCAAAAAACGTCTAACCCTATTTAAACGATCTAGGTCAGATAGATCACGAAATTATCAGACAAATTGCGGGTATATATATATATATATCAATAAAAATTTTTATACTTTCACTAGCTTGATATAAATTTACTGATTATATACTTAAACATTAATATGAAATGAAAAAGAAACAATAATATAATATATAATAGCACTATTTGTTTATATCTTTCTTTATATCATAATTACTTAAGTATATATATATTCATACTATATTATATATGCGAAATCAATCTCATATAAGATACCGCAAAAAGTCGACTGTGTGGTATCGGTTAAAGGTATCGGCAAGATTTTTTTTAGTCTGATACCGATACCGATACTTCATTACTCCTCTCAAAAATTCCGCCATTAATCAGCAGATAACTGTAGGTATTAACCGATGAGCCGATACTCAATAAATCCGACCGTATACCACCATACCGATACTTGGTATCGGTTTGCATCACTATTAATTAGGCCTTATATACTAGTTTACTACTAACTTTATGTAGTTGTATGACCTCTAATATTATATTTTTTTTATTGCTTTGTTAAGTAATCCTACATTATAGTCAATATGACTCATTCTTCATCATAGATGAATACCATATTCATATTTTACATGAGTCTTTATTTTCTTCTAATATTTTACGTTTACAAAGTAAGAAGTGTTGTACCTAATGGTTGTAATAAACTGCATATTTTTTTTAGATTTTTATTATTTTATTTACTGCAGTGTTTTTATTTTCTATGTATGTCTTTAATATTACGGTTAACTAATATAATTATTAAAATCAGGATTCCAGCGACTGTTTGTATTTCTTTATAGTCTAATATAATTGTTAACACCCAAAAAAGAACGAACAATAACATTAAAACTAAGAAAAATATATATTAAAAAACCAAAAAAACAAAAAAAACAGGAAAAAATCAATTGTTTTTTATTCATCATTTCTCTCATCTCTCTAACTTAAAACAAAGCATGCTCACTTAATCTTACTTTCTAATAAAAAATCGGTCATTTTTTATTCACTTACATCTCTAATTCCTACATGAATAAAGTTCACTTAAAGCTTATTTAATTTTTTAATTGATGGTTTATTTTTTGTGTGAGTCTCAATAAAACATTTTGCACTTTGGGTCTATTTTATAACATTACATTTTATTATTTTGATGATTATAAACTTTATTTCCTATATACATGGAAAATCGATTATAAATTAACTCAGACAGCATGTTGTTTAGGAGTCATATTAGACGCATAATACATGCACATTTCATAATTATATATTTTGTAAGTTAGGGCTATTATTATTATACATACAAGTATGGGCTTTAATTTGAGGGTCACTTTAGGAAGGTGAGTATGTTGTGTTGATTGAAGGGACTCAGTATTATATATATAATTCTGCTTACATTATATGGGTGAGACAATATACTCGGTAATTTCCCTACAATGATTATTTATTATCCAGAAATAAAACCCTAACATATTGAAATATAAAAACTACCCTCCAATGTAGGTCACAATTGAATTTGGCTGGTTTTTTAAAAAAAAAATATAAAAGAGAATAAAAAAAGATCCCTTTTCATTGAAAGAGTAAATTGCCACAATTAACTTAAACACACCACTATGTTATTATTATGCTAGTTTCCTGTTAAAATTACCTATTTCAAATACAGAAAACAATAAGTATATTATTATTGCTGGCAACTGACAACAATATCTATTTTATTTTAGGTGTTATGCATCTGGAATCGACTTCATCAAATAATAATATATGAAGAAAGTGTATATAGTATTAATATGCACACTGATGCTGGCCTATATGACACACCCAAGTACTCTGTATTTTTCAGTGAAATAGCTTAAACCATGAGCATTATGGTCCAAATTGGGTCCCCTTTTAGAGTTTTGAGAGAACACCCTTCAATAGTAGGAACAGAAGCTTGCGCGGTGGACAGCTACAAAGATCGCGTAACGCAGAATATGAGTCGCAGAATCCTGTTTGGCAAGAGTAATTGTTTTTTGAGGATGTTGCAGAGTTTTGCAGAAGACTTTTCCACCATTTTGGAAAGGGAGACAAGAAAAAAAAAACTGAAAAGAGCATAAATATATCTTATGATTTTCAAAAAAAAATTATAAAAAATAAGAAAAGAAATAGGATTTGTGTGTGATTTTTGTATGATTTGTATCTTAATTTGGAAATTAAAACCATATACATTTTCCTTTAAAATTTTAAATCATCAGAAAGAAAAATTTTAATTCCCCTGAACAAATATATATTTTTGGGTAGATTTCATTCTGGAATCAACCTTCATTTATAAGAAATTATATATTGTGACAAGCTTCTGGCACTTTGCTACACCAAGCCTGATTTCCTTAGCTGAGATGAGAACCAGATGAAGTTGGCCAAATGCGAGAACCACCCGTATTCAATAGAGGACAGAACTTGGTGGAGCAAGCTTAAAAGAAGATCTGAGGCCAGAATATGAGCAGAATCCTTTTGGCAAGAGATTGTTTTTGAGGTCTGTATTGATCCATAATATTTCGCAACGACAATTTTGGAGAAAGGGAACAAAGATTTTATATGTGCTTAATAAAAGTGTTATCATCGAGACATAGAGGAATGGAAAAGAGAGACAACTCGTTCTCATAATAGCAAAATCTATGCAATAAGAGTGCGAAAATTATTTCCATTAGATTCTAACTTCAACCAGATTCAGCTTCATCCTGCTGCTGACTGAATATTTCAGATCCTATAAAGCAAAAAATGATTAATATAATATAATACCGTATATATAATATATATATATATATATATATATATATAATATATACTATATATATATATTATAAATAATATATATTTACTATATATATAATATATATATATTAATATATATAATAATATATTATATATATATAATATAAGATATAAGGATATAGTAATAATGTGAGGCCACTTATATGTAAAATTTGTGCTCCATAACAGCCAAAAATATTTAGTCTAATATTACTAATGCTCTCTTGTGTATTTCTCAGAAAACATCTGGGTATCTATAGGTTTATTTATAAGATTTGTGATTTTTTTAAAGTCTTTAAAAATTTTTTACATACCCATTATGTTAGGATTACCAAAAGTGACCAGTAAAAAACACGTGGCTACAAAAAAGATGGTTCTAAAGCATCTCCATTCGTTTACATCTACATCGTTGCCCTTTGTCAAGCAGTTTAGAATTTCCGGATAACTTCCGATAAATTGGCAGTGTTTATGTAAAAAAACATAAAATTCTGTCACTCTTTTCGTTTCGAAAGATAGTAGCGATACACGCGTGTTAAAACATATAAAGTAGGTTAAGATCCTGCAAGAACGCTAAAATGCACCTGCTCGAAAGTGTGGTAGATATAATCTATGTGTATTAAAACTTTAAGTGTGAATAAATATAAGATTATAAACTATTTCATTATAAATAATAATTAATATATATATATATAAGTTATTAAAAATTTTTATAAAATAATTTTATAAATAACATAAACATATTGCAATTTATGACAGCCTATATATATATAGGTACTAAATCTCAGTTATTATATATAGCTATTTAAATATATTAATTTATTCATACAGGTCATTATTTGAAAATATATATACTTTATAGTCTATAAATAGGTCTAAGAATATAGGATATTATTCTATAAATTTATATAGTATGCACTATATATTTATTTGAATATTAAAATGTTATAATAAATATACGGTATTACTGAAAAATACTTATTATATATTAAATTTATTTTTATACGATAAACTAGGATGAAATCTTGTCCAAAGTTGTACCCCCATTTTTCAAAATCGTCTGCATAAACTTTTTATCTTCTCTCGATAAACATATACCTTAGCAAAAAAAACCAAAATCCTGGTTATTTCCTCTGTGCCTACGTTTCTTTATGAAAAAGAGAGCGAAATAGTAAAAACCCTGGATATTTAAAATAAATTCCGGGTGGTTGTCATTGGTTTTTTCGACAAAGAAACCATTTTTGGAAAACGCGCTCTTGAGAAGGGTTGCATTAAAATTCATGTGAATTAGTGTGTCTGATTCTGAGTTGAAAAATGGTGTGTGAGCTACTAACAATAATTAATTAAATATTAAACAAATTTAAAGAGTTCTTAATGCAGCATTGGCTGCAAAAGTCCCCAAAATTCACTTCCAAGTCCCTTTTAAATTGTGTGAAAATTTTGAAAATTTTAAAAAATTTCCCAAAATTCAAAAAAATCAACTTTGAACATTTATAACAATTTTTTCCACTCATACTCGATGTGGTTAATAGCTCACAAATTTTGTTTCTACGCCTCTGCAATACAATACAGAGTGGGTTATTTTTACGTAACCAAAACAGGCGGGTTACACTCTATCTTGTACTGGTAACTACTATATATATATATATATATTATATATATAAATTAATATATAATTATATTATAATATATAATAATATATATATATATATATTTATTATATAATAATAATATATTTATATAAATATATATATAATATATATATTATATATTATATTAATATTATAAATTAAATATATATATAATATATATATATATAATATATAATATACCGTATTGATAACGTTATATAATATATAATATTTTTAATATATATATATATATATATATATTATATAGTATTATAATATATATATATATATATATTATATAATAATATATTAATATATATTAATATAATATATAAATATATATATATATAATATTAATACTATTAATATATATTATATATATATAGTCAGCTGGTAGTGCATATATGTAAGTAATTAAGGTACCCAATTTATGAGATTAAAACTAATTGATACGCTTGACTTAAAATGTAGGCCTCTGGATCTAGTTTGACTTAGGTTGATAAGTTATTAACATTATGAATAATAATAATTATCAGCGATTTTCTTTAAAGCAGTACCTTGATTGATACATTATATTAGAATAATTTTTTTTGGTGTTTCAAATTTAGAATTCGAGCCAGTTAAATATCGATTCAGATTAGGCTAGTTTCATAGGCTATGCTATAGCCCCCTGTATTTTTTTTAGCTATATTGGCCAATGGGTAAATATAATAATTAAGTATCTATAACTCTTTACCCTATCATAATAGGATTTTGAATGGGGGTGAGTGTAGTACTATCGATTTGTTGACATCCTAGCAAGGTTGAAAAACTATAATGAATAGTGATGTTTAAAATTGTACATTAATTTATAATACCCAATATAAAGCCTTAGAGTTTCACCCTCTTTACCCCAAAAGCTGTTCACGTCTTACCCTGTTCATGTCAGACCCCTCCCCTCCTTGGACGTGGCCTAAGGGTGCTTAGCATCCGATCCAGCTATCTAAGTAACACTCAAGGAATCGATTCGCATGATAACCATATATTAAACAAAGAGAAGTGGGGGAACAACCAAGTTCAACTCTGTGGCCTCAAAAATAAAAAGCTAGCATACTTTGCACAAAGAATAATAGGGGTTAGTGGATTAGGGGAAATGTGTTCTAATCTACTAACTTCATCTAGGAGTGACTGGCGAGTCAACCTAATAAAAACCTTCACAATTCACATTCTCCCCATAACCTTTATTTAAACATTAGGGGTCAGACACCCAATACTAGGTTATTCTATGACGTAGGATATTCCATGCTAGAAGTGCTAGAAAGCGGGAAGCGGGTGTGGTGGTAAAAATAGCCCCACATAATACTCATTATGTAGGAAACTCCCAATTCCACTTGAGCACCTATTATAATGAGCACACACAACTCGACTTCCCATAGGTTCTCACTTTATACATAGGTGTAGACACCAATATTAGGGTGTATTCTATAGTAGTTACGTTTACTAGAATGCTAGATAACCAGCTGTGGCTGGTTTCGGCGTTTCTAGCACATCATATAAAAAAAAAAGCTGTTTAGTAATTTCAAAATTTATTATTTATATGCTGGAGAGATCTCTGACTTCCCCAGAAGAAATACGCAAGGTACAAGCCTTTCTTTGTGGTAAAATAGGTGTCTATGTTGTACCCCACATTGTTCTTCCTTTTGCCCTTTTGGGTTGTAAAACGTGAAATTGAGGGTTTTCCCCAATAAAGTTTGTAAAAAACAAAGTTTGGAAACCAGTGTTACACTAAACTAGGATATTGCATACTCTCTATCTACTAAGATATATATCTATTTCGAGATTTTAAAAAAAATTGTAAATTTCTAGACAACAAGAGTGTGTTGTATGAAATATCACGACTATGCCCCAGCAGAATCAATATATATAGTACTACTATACCACTAATATATAATAATTTATATATATATATATTTTAAATATATCTAAACTTTAGCCCTATACTATTTATAGATATACCTTTTATCATAGTAACCGCCACTACGTATATTGTTCCTTTAGGTATAGTTAGATTTACTCATCATACTTAGGCCCCCTATTTGATCTCTATTATAGGCGTTCTTTTCTTTCCTGTTATAAGTCCTTCTCCGACGCATCGACTCTCTATATCGATTATTTATTACCAATTATTCACTCATCCTTGATATTATTATTTAATGTACACATTGTGAGAATCAACTCTCTTTTTTATATTATAAATGTGAAGTTTCATTTTCATTTATCTCTAATCTCTCGTCTCACTAATATGATTTTTTTATTGTTAAATTGGTTTGATTATATTTTCACACCAACACCAATTTAATATGTTGAAAACTGTTTGAATTAAAAAATTGAACTCCTAAAATTAATACTTCTTTATATTTTGGCATACCATTACAATTTTCAGTCTATTTAAAAAGTACGCTTTTTCTTTAAATTTTCACACATTTGAAACTTTGGTTAGGTTAGGCGTTAGTTATTGGTAAGTTAACCTAACACAACACTAACCCAACCTACAAATGCAATATTTCTTAAAGCAACCAACATTAACTGAACCCTTATTCGGGAGTTTACAAATTTTTCGAGCATGAATTCACACCGTAAATGTTTTACAATCCATGTTTTTGATTTTTAAATATCATTGTAGGCTTCCAGCAGTGAAAGAATGGAATGCATAAATTATTTCATTTTATTAAATTGTTTTTTGAAAATAAATAATTTCGGAAAAATATCAAAATAATAAAAAGACAAAAAAAATAAATGGAAAATTGTGCATTGATATTTTGATTAAAAAAAAAATTATTATAGTTATTAAATAAAATAATAAGGATTTGATAGTTTTATGAGAGATAATCGATATATCGATGTAGGGGCTTTAACAGAAAAGAACCTTATTACATATAATATATAATATATAATATATATATATATTTTCTATATTGTTTATTAAAAAATAAATTGATTTAATATATTATATAGATATATTAATATATTATATATATATAGATATAATAATATATATAATATATATATATAGCTATATAGGTAAAGGTAACTCAGTATATTATATATATAATGATATATATATATATAATATATATATATTATATACTACATATATATTGTAGTATATACAAACACTGAAAATTACCTTAAGAGTAAGGAAGAAAGCTCAATAATCTCGCCTCCTCATCCTTACTCGCATCCTACCATCAAACAATATTTCCTCCCCATCCCATCATTATTCTCTCCTCATTTTTTATTAAATACAGATACCGCCCCATAAATCCTTGCACATGTACTCCATTCTATAAATTAGTGTTTCTACTTTTGCATAACAGTGATGTATATCTCTCCTAACATGGTTTTGTAAAGCGACCAGTTTTTTGTAAGAATACAGACTCTCCATTTAGGACGTAATTTTGAATCTTCCCTCGAATTATTCTACAAAACCGTTCTTAAAATGCGTAAGATTTTATCTTATCGAGCGTAAGACAAAATGCCAAAACGAAAACGGCGTAACTCCCTTACACCCCTACAAGTGTATGGGTCATTTGTCACAAAGCTTTGTTCATTTGCTTGGTTTACCATACACACAAATCTTTGCCATCGCTTGTGGAAAAGATTTGTGTATATGGCAAACCAAGCCAAACCCCATACACACTTTTGTCAATACTTTGGTAGTGCAATTCAGTTTCAATTCAATTTACGGTCAGTTGGGCAGGTTGTGATCTTTCATGGGGTTTATGTTGGAAATATGATCCAGTGGGGGTCTTGCAGACTTAGGTATCAGTTTTTGGCTGGTGTGGAAGGATTTCCTAGATTATATTGATCTTACTAGGTTTCAGCAACTTGCAATGTCAGGAGATCCAGGCAGTTTTGTATTCTTTGAAGATTACCTTGCTCTTGTTACTGAGGAGGCCAAGGGCTGGGGGGAACTGTGAGGTCCCCAGGAAGCCCTATCCCACATCAAGTAATCAATGCAATTCAAGTATATTTGTTCATATGCGAACCTACCTTATTATATAAGGTTACAAAAATTCTTGATAAAAAAAAATGTGTAGTGCTTATATCAATATTAACATTATTTTTTAAAAAATATGCTAATAAATTATAAAATACGATTTAATTCTTCCAATTTGCAAATAGACCTATACTATACGAAGCCTTTGACTTGAAACTAGGAGGGCTTATTTTTTTCTTTTTTTAAACATACCAGATTATAGTACTTTTATAGTGAAGCCATAACTACAATTGCTGAAAAATATTCATCTTTGATGACAAATATTGGTCATTCTCACTCCAAACCTTTCGAAAACTGAATTTGTCAAATATACGAATGTGTGTATATGTACATTGGCCTTAAAAAAACAAAACAAATGCAAGACACAATGATTCAAGAGTTTGACAAACTCCTCATGTTTGGAGCCGCATAAAGTGCTGGAAACACAGTAGCGTCGGGCTGGGTGACCAGGCCCGCCTCTTTAGGAAGGGTGATTCGGTCCACTCTAAATAAAATAAAAAATAATAATAATAAAAAAAAAATTTCGCTCATTTAATAGCCACGTGGTAGTACTACAAGTTTTATTTAGATCATATTTAATTCTAGAAAGTTTTTATATTTTTAAAAAATGTTAGAAATTAGGGTACAAAATGTACTTCAATAGAATTTCACTTTTGAAAAATGTGAGTTTTTTTTAACTTCGTTATAAAATGAAAAATTGTAGATCGATTTTAATTATTTTTTCAGTGGATACACTCGAGTATGGTAGCTTTAAACTGGCAAAGTAAATTTTTGATCCAAACAGTATTAGTGGCAAAATTACGGGGCCTAACTTGGTCCGATTCACCCGCCGTAAAAATTGATGGAGGGGTGACTCAGACCACCATTATTGTTTTACGTATTATTATTGACATTTTATTACCTTATAATTAATTTAAATATAATAAAGTTACTTATATTAAGTGAAAATTTTAAAAAAAGTGAAATTTTAATAAAAGCAATTCAAAAAATGTGTGTTAAAATTTTTGGGCTGAGAGAGGTGAATCGGTTTACTATTTTTATTCGTATTTTATTTATCATTATTGACATTTTATTATAATACGAATTTTAATATGATAAATAATTATTATATTAAGTAAATTAAAATATAAATTGAATTTAAACGTAAAAGACTGAGTTTAAACAGATGGTCGAGTCACCCTATGAGTGAATCCACTTCACCTTACCCCTCACGGTCAGGCTGACTCAGGGTTATTCAAACGTAAAACTTTTTATTATTAGAATTACATTATTATTTTTGTGTGCTTATGACCGACTATAGGGCCGTGATTTACAAAAAAAATTTTTTCCAATAAATGCATTAGGGGAGAGTCGGGAGACCAAGTTATGCCTAAGGTGGTCCGAGTCACCTCGCCCGACGCTACATGTGTTATGTCAAAAAAGACACTGATAAGAGCATTGAGTTATGGAATAAACAACAATCGACAGTAATACAGCCACATTCGAAGAAGTTTCCATTTAGCTGAAGAACCATTTTCCGCCCCAACTTGACAGCTTGTTTATTGGAGCAAAATTAGATTTTCCTGAATAAAACAGAAAACATCAATTTAAAGTACAAACAGTTGAATTTAGTGAAACTATCAAGAAATGCTGTGAGAAACACTGTGATGAATGGTCTTTTGTGGTAAAAGGATGCATTGAATATTATCTTTCAGATCTACATGCAGGGATTGTCTACCACCTCACATGTTCAAATTTTCATAGTGGGAAAAATATTCCTCAAGAATATGCACAACAGTCCTCAAAGAGGCAGAAACAAGGGAATCCAATCAATGAAGAAGAAGAAGAAGAAGCTTTCTTAAGGACGTGTACTTACCTAGAATGTAATGAAGAGGAACAATTACTTGTTGCGGATCTTATTTTAAAAATGGAAGAGTATCTGCAAGCAAGTGATTGTAAAGACATTAAGACATTAGACATTAAGACATTAAGAATATAGAGACAGTAAGAAGCCACTGGTATAATATCTGGTCAACCACTAACAAAAACATATACTTTGATGCAAAGCACCCTAGGGCTTCATTTATTGACTTTACAAATGAACCAATTTGGCTTAGTCAAAACTAATGATATATATATATATATATATATATATATATATATATATATATATATATATATATATATATATATATATATATATATATATATATATATATATATATATATATATATATATATATATATATATATATATATATGATACCCAAACCATCCACATGCATTAATAACTAAGTTATGGTCACACATGCCATCTAACATTAATAACTACTATAACTAAAAACCTGCCAATTTGGCTTCGTCAATATATTATATGATACCCAACCCATCCATAAACGAATCTAACCCTTTCTTAAATGTTGCAATCGAGTCACACTCAACAACCTCCTCTGGCAGACCATTCCAAAATTTAACAACCCTATTACTGAATGCATACTTTCTTATATCAAGATGGCATGCTTTCTTCTTAATTTTCTTATTATGCTCCCTGGTCACCTGTCCATGTTCTACTATGAAAAATTTATTGGTCTCCGTATTATCAATAGATGTAAATATTTTGTAGACTTGTATCATGTCCTCTGAGAAATTGCCTTTCACAGAAAACATTCCTAACTCCTTCAGCCTCTCCTCATAGCTCTTACCCTCAAACCCAGAAATCATCCTTTCTTTAAATAAGGGGCCCAAACTTGTGCACAATACTCTATTACTGGCCTAACATAGCTATTATACAGTTTACTTATTACTTCCTTGCTCTTGTAAACAACATTGCGATTTATTATGCCCAGCATCTTATTAGCTTTATTTCTGCTTCAAACACTGATTAGCTACTTTCAAATAACTGTTGTTTATAAATCACACCTAAATCTTTTCTTGGTCCACAGACTCAAGCCAATCCCCAAATTCATATCGTAGTTAAAACTTTTTATTTGAGTAACCTAGGTTGAGAAGAACCTTACACTTTTTACTATTAAAATTCATTTGCCATATCTGCCCACCCAGAAGTTTATCAAGATCATTTTGAATCTTTATGCATCCTTCACTATTCCTAACTAGGTGGCCACTTTAGTATCATCTACAAACTTAGAAACCCTTGCATTTAAGTCCCTGGTCTAAATCATTTATATATATGAGGAACTCAATAGTGGCCCCCAGCACTGAACCCTGGCAGGACACCACTCTTCACTATTTCCCATGATGATTTATTGCTATTTAGTTTACACACTGTTTTCTATTTCTCAACCACTCTTTAATCCAGCCATGCACCACTCCCCCTATACCACATTGCAATAACTTTTCATCAGCCTTATGTGGGCCTTATCAAAAGCTTTACTAAAGTCTAAATATACAATATCAACTGGATCTCCTCGGTCAATGCAGTCAGCAATGTATTCCATAAATTCTAAAAGGTTTGTCTGACATGACCTACCCTTTCTGAAACTGTGCTGGGAGTCATACAATACCTTGTTATCTTCTAAATATTTCTCTATATGACCTTTCAGTAGCTTTTCCAGAACCTTTACAACCAGAGATGTTAAGCTAACTGGCCTATAATTTCCCAAATCTTCCTTTACTACCTTTCTTATAAATAGGCACAACATATGCTGTTTTCCAGTCATCTGGTACCTCATCAAATGTTATAGATTGCTTAAAAATCAAATACAGTGCCTTTGCAATGCTGATACTACCCTCTTTCAGAATTCTACCATATATCCCATCAGGCCCTGCAGCTTTACCTGGATCAATATGGTCTAATAAACGTTTAATATCTTTTACGTCAGATTCAAATTCTGTAAGTCTATTTGTTACATGCATACAAGAACTATTAGTCTCCAAACTATTATCTAATCTAATGATCTAATGATCTAATGATTGAAGACACATGAAAAGAAAGCTTGTAGAACATTGTGGTGCAAGTGTTATAATATCTGGTGAAAGTGGAAAGGCTGACATAGTAACATTAAAAAGAGACTGCTGATGAAATTCTTAGATCCTACTATGCAAAGTCAAAAGACTGTGATCCTGAATTGCAAAAGATACACATAATAGAGGCAGCTGCAAGACTAATCAAGAATGATGTAAAAGCTTATGACAAGGCAGATAAATTTACATATTCATCAACAGATGTTCTCACTACCGATAAAAGTATTGATTACCTCCCTCTCAGCTTAAGGTTGTTCTGTACAAAAATGTTTGTGGGAAAAGATGTTTCAACAAAGGTTGGTGCTATTGGCCAGAGTATAATGCAAGATGTACGTCTAAGAGCTTTGATATGTCCATTGCAGATAGGTGTAGCTATTCAAATGCATCACAACTTCAGGTGACATTATATTATCAATGTCCTCCATCATCTGGGTTTCCGTTCTTCCTACACAGAAGTTATTAAATTCGAAATGAATGCTGCAATAGCAAGTAGCCGTTTTTCACTGGATGTGACACATAAAAGTGCATTACTGTTTGCAGCAGATAATGTCAATCACAACATTCGGACATTAGATGGAAATAATACCTTTCACAGTATGGGAATGATTGCTACTGTAACACCAGAAATTAAATTGCAACCCACTGTTCTGAGAAATAATGTTAAGAAACTGCAGTTACAATCATCAGAGACTAGTAAGCTGTAGTTGGCTTACCAGGAAATGGTGAACACTGTAAGGAAATTGATTGCCGCTGTTAGATCTAGTTCATGGGAATTGCATTTAAAGGCAATCCAAGAATGCTTGGTCATTTTTGCAGCAGCTGGTCATCACAACTATCTTAAATCTGGTTACAAGTACCTACAGGATATATGTTGAATTTGCACTCTGATAATCCATCTGTTTATGAACTGTTTCAGATAGGACAATTTGTAGTTCGATGAAGCGATTGATTCTGGGCAGGATTAGGGAGTGACCTTGTAATAGAACAAATGTTGATGCTGTCTATTAAGAGCAGAGGTGGGTTGACACGCGGAAGTGGATTTACAGAAATTCAGCTGGCAACTTGGCTTAAATCAATTTCTGTGTGTTGTCTTTACAACCTCTCAATGCAAGAATACTGTAACATCATTTGAAACTAGCGAACAGCACAAAGAAGTTGGGGAGAGCCGGCAATCTAGAGATATTAGTGACTTCCAGAAAGTTGTCAAGTACATTAAGCCTATGTCTCCATTTGATGATGACTTATCTCTCAGAAACATTATTACTGGAGTTACTGCTGATCAAAGTGTAAACATACAAGAACTACATTCCATTGGCACTGAAATCATAAACAAAATGGTTGGAAAGCCTGTATACACTTATTGTGCAAAAAGCGACAAAGCGAAGACATTGGGGTCTGAATCTGCTGTTGTAAGTGCAGAAAAATAATTTGACATAAATCCAGCATTGTTGTTTCAGAGAATGATGACTGTTGCTACAGTTAGTAACATGAATTTTGCAGATGTCTTAAATTATGAGCTCTGCGCTTATCCGCCAGCATTATTTGTATCACAAACTTTATTAAGAAAAGCTGATAAGCCTCAGTTAGCCCATGCAATACAGAAAAAGTGTGGTACCATGTGTACAGCAAATGTTCCAGACACTCAAACTAACATCTGGTTCATTTTAGATGGAGGATCCCTACTTCATCGTGTGATGTGGAGGCCTGGTGATACATACCAGAACATAGCTAATTCCTATGCAAAGTTTACATTTGATAATTATGGCAGAGCTATTGTCATCTTCGATGGCTACAGCATTGATCCTTCCATTAAGGACATGACTCACAGAAGGCGCAGCACTTCCAAAATTAGCAAGACTATGAAGTTTGTCGGGAGAAAGAAAATTTCTTGGCCAATTATACAAATAAGCAGCAATTAATTATGCTTGTATCAGAAGCCTTGACAAAAATAGGGTGCACTGTAAAACAAGCTGATGGAGATGCAGATTTAGATATTGTTCAATCTGCAGTAACGTCATCTACCAATATAATGACCGTCACTGTTGGCGAAGATACAGACTTGTTGGTTCTTTTGTTATACCATGCGAAAAACAATGGTTTTAAACTGTACTTGCGGAGTGACATAAAAAAACTGTTGTAAAAACATTTTGTTTTCACATGCTTTTACTGGTTGTGACACAACGTCCAGAATCTTTGGCATCAGAAAGACCGGAGCATTGGAAAAACTAATGAATGATGAACAACTACAGCTGGCTGCGAACGTATTTTCCTCAGATGGAACTCAACAGTGTGACATTAAATCTGCAGGAAGTAAGGCTATGTCAATACTATATGACGGCAAGACAAGAAATTCTCTAAAAGCATTTCATCATCGAATGCTAGTGGAAAAAGTTGCAGCAGTTAAATTGTTTGTTGCACCTGAACGTTGGCCACCTACAGAATCAGCAACAAAGTACCTTAGCTTCCGTACATACTATCAGGTATGTGTTTGGAAATCACAAGAAACGCCTTTAACTGCAACAGAATGGGGTTGGTTTGTTAGGGAAAACTCGTATTACCCTACAGTATCTGATATGCCACCAAACCCAGAGTGGTTGCTAAAAATAATCCATTGTTCTTGTAAGACGCATTGCCCAACAATTTGATGTGGATGCAAACAGAATGGGCTGCCTTGTTCAGCCTCTTGTGGGGAGTGCCAGATTAGTGGATGTGACAACAACGTTGAAACTGAAAAACAATGACAGTGATTCAGATGCATAGTTTGTCGAACATTACTTATTCAATTCCTTAAGGACTTTGTTCTTACAGTATTTTTATACTAACTATGACAATAAAAATGTAAATAATAATATTTCTATGTCCTTCTAATAAATTTTATTCTTGAAATACTGTATAATTTTATTTTCTTTGATATTTCAATATTTACTCTTATATTTAATGGATGTGCTTTCATTAATCTCAATATATGCAAAATATCTTTAAATAAATATAACAAAAAGTCCACATTCCGATGCCATTTTGAATTTGATTTTTCAATACTTTCCCATACTTGGATTTTGTCTGATTTTGGATATGTTACAAAGCAACATTTTTTAAGTTGAATACCACTTCAATCGCTTGTGAAGCAATTTTGCCCAGGTTTATGGGTCATTTTTCTTAGTTTGACTGGTCTATTGGTTTCTCAGCTGGTCAATTCCCAGCACGCTCACCACTATATATCTGCTTAACCAGCTGACTATCATCCATCCTTTCCACATGACCAAACCATCTTCAATGTACTTTCATTTATTCTCTCATTTACTCCTTTCTTCACACCACACTAATGCATTCATTCCCCATTTTATCAATTCTTCTTTGCACATAACTCGCCACTAAGATTGTCCATCTGAACACTTTTTACCTTATATATATATACATATATATATATATATATATATATATATATATATATATATATATATATATATATATATATATATATATATATATATATATATATATATATATATATATATATATATATATATATATATAATTATAAATATGTATATACTTTATATATTTTTAGATATCTTTCTATATATATATATATATATACAAGGTGGGCATTAACACGTTAAAGCGTTAATCCGTTAATTAACTCGTTAAATTTTTCGTTAACTTTTAACGCTTTCGTTAATTTCGAAAAGAAGTAACGGACTATTAACGAGTTACATTTGTGAATTAACGTTAACCGTTAACTTAATTTA
>JABUQX010139296.1:37500-39334 GCA_015478945.1 Trachelipus rathkii | reverse complement strand
GGCTTCTTGCAAGCACCCTATATAAGAGGATGGTAATTTAGAAATCCATATTTGAAATGATGTTTTATTTCAACATAAGTAAAATACGCAATGAGAATATAAAAGTAACAAAAGTCCCTTCTGTTGAGATACTCTCTCTTCGTAGGCGAATTGGTAGTCACAGCCTTTTCCAGCGCGTTTTCCACAATTGCCTCTGACTCTTCGTTTAGCGAAAATTTGTGATCGAAATTCAAGTCGCAGCCTTTTCCTTGAAATTATCGCCCTTGCCGGGAGGATTTCTGGAGAGTATCTTGAGTGAATCATTTCTTCGGTTTCTTGTTGTTAATTTAATCCGACTGAAGAGTATCTCAACAGGACGGGTTTATATGTATTTTCATTTCGACTTATGCTAAAATTTTGCTCGCGCAAATCTTAGCATAAGTACGAACATAAATTAAAATGTTTACAAAGTTATAATGGAGTGCTACATTACTTCCTGCGCTAAACACGGAGTGAGAAAGTATGTTATAATAATTATACAAGATATAAAATTAACCTTATTCAAATGTATACATATTTGTGGGCATTTAACAATGCACAAGCATATAAAACATGTCAATGAGGTAAAAAGAATAAGTAAAATACATATATAATATTTTTTAAATGAAAATATATCTAATTATGTCCGAAAGACATAAGTAGACATACAAACATTTAAAGGCAATATACATGAAATGTAAATAATATTCAAATACGAGCATAACTGGTTACATCCAAAGATCTAAACATATATACAAATATTTGAATACATAAAAATACAATGTTATATATACAGAAAATAAAAGGTGTTTAAACACAACAAAATATCAATAATATCTGTTAGATATAAACAAACATACAAACATTTAAGTGCATAAATGTTTTTATACATAATTATTGATATGAAACAATTGAATTATTCATAAGTTACAACATCGATCGAACGTTGAATCCAAAGAAAAGTCCAGTATAAGGCGTTTCAAATTGAATCCATGATTTGATCAATGCGCATCGTAAATAGTTTTCAAAGCTGTAGTTACGAGAGAAACATTGCTTGACATATGTAGTAGAGACGAAGTTGCTTGAAATTTAGGTCCTTTATTTGAAAAATTTCTTCATACATTAAAGGAAGCGGTCACAGAACCATTTAGAATTCGAAAAGGAATGAAAAGTTCGTAGTAGAATCCAAAATAAATTTGCCCATAATCCAAACTAAATGATAAAGAAACTTTCATACCAAAGGAAGTTACATATGTATGATTTTATTTGAAAATTTCTTCATACATAAAAGGGAGCGTTCACGAACCATTTAGAATTCGAAAGGAATCAGAGTTCTTAGTGGAATCCAAAATGAGTTCCTGCCCATAATCCAAACTTATATTTGAATGATGAAAGAAATCCATGCCGAAATGGAAGTTTGCTATGTCTAGCGATGAATCCTCGAACTGTGATATTTGTGAAAAGGCGAAAACCATAATCCAAAATTAGAAATGAAAGTTGAAGTCCAGTATCGATAATGTTCGTTTGCTTGAGTCATTTTCTCCAAGTGTTTTAATTGGGATTTTGTGTTATTATTGTAGTTTTTTCTTTTTCTTCATTTTGTTTGCTTCGTCAGAATATGCTGATTGAAGTTGGGTGTTCTATTCCGTCTACTACAATTATATAGTAGGACTTAAGTGATTGGTGGCTTTTAATGGCAAGCACCCTATATAAGAGGATGCTAATTTAGAAATCCATATATGAAATGTTTTTATTCAACATAAGTAAAATATGCAATGAAAGTATAAAAGTAACAAAAGTCCCTTCTGTTGTGATA
>JABUQX010139296.1:25000-27500 GCA_015478945.1 Trachelipus rathkii | reverse complement strand
GGTATATCACAGATATCCTCGAACCATATGTCGTGCCATATTGCCCCTACGTCGGTGACTCTTTCATCCTAATGCATGACAATACTAGACCAAACAAGGCCCAATGTGTGAACGACTACCTTAGGACTGTTCCAAATTACGGCGTCAGAATGGCCATGCATATAGTCCGGACCTCAACCCAATCGAACATTTGTGGGACATCCTGAAACGTCGGATTCGACAGCTGCAACCTCTTCACGAACCCTCCCGGACCTGCGACACGCACCTGCATGACGTATGGAATCAAATCACTATCCAGGACATTCGCCCTACTCATCGAGAGCATGCCAGGACGGTGTAAGGCAGTCATCCGTGCCAGAGTTGGTCATACACGGTATTGAGACAGACCCAACATCCCCGCGGCCTTCGCCGTATGTACCAACATTGTGTGCTAGCAGCGCCGAACCTCCAGAACCCTACTGCGAGACCCTTTGGCTGCACCTTGGCCTCACACTCTACCAACCTGTTCTGGGGAGGAATCCACTGTTATTGTCATTGTCCAATAAAGTGTCTTCGTGTTCTTCAACCTTTTCTACCTTCCTTCGCCACGTACGCTTGTGGTGCGTTAATTTTTGAAAAGCATAGCAAATATATATATATATATATTATATTATTATTATTATTGTTATATTATTATTATTATTATATTATATATTATATTATTATTATATTATAATCATATATGTTATATATATATATATATATTATTAATATATATATATTATTATACATATATATATATTATATATTATATTATATATATATATTATTATGTTGTTATATATATATATATATATATATTTATTATATATATTATATATATATATATATATATATATATATATATATATATATATATATATATATATATATATTTTTTTTCAAGAGTAATATTATATATTATTATACATTATATTATTACTTTATATTTTTATTCTCTATATATATATGAGATATTAATAGAGAGAAGACATCTAAAATACAATAGTATATATATATATATATATATATATATATATATATATATATATATATATATATATATATATATATATATATATATATATATATATATATATATATATATATATAGTAATTGTGGAGCTATGCATAGTATAAAAACTGATTTTTTTGAATAATCAATGTTTCGATACTTTAAATGCAAGTGTGCTATTTACTTTAAAAAAAAAATTTTAACGGTCTATATATATATATATATATAAATATATATATATATATATATATATATATGCTATATATATATATTATATATATATATATATATATATATATATATATATATATATATATATATATATATCAGAGAGCAGCACTCTCCGCATTTTATTACACTTGTCCGTTAGACCGCTCCGTGCGCTACCAGAATAGGTGCGGACTAGCGGAGGTGCGGAGTCGTCAGGAAATTAGTGGACTTGCACGTGCGGATCAAAAAAAGTTTCCGCTCTTTTGTTCCGCACCTTTTTGAAAATGAAAGTATAGTTTACTTATTAAGAATTCTTATTGGTTATAATAAAGAAATATAATTTTTATTTTAAGTTTATAACTAATTATACTTTATTCTAAGACTTAATGTTTTTTAATAAAACTTCAAAAACCAATCTCAACCTCCTTAATGGCGTACCATATATAATAAATAATATTAAATTGATTTTTATATAATTGAATGGCTATTACCTCACTATAACTTTAATTACTCCAGGCTATTACAATAATAACTAGGCAATATCTAAATTAATTCTGTGTAAAAATATGCAATATATATATATATATATATATATATATATATATATATATATATATATATATATATATATATATATATATATATATATATATATATATATATATATATAGCTACTGAGCTGATACGTAGCATTAGCATCGACTCTGCAGGCGTCAAGGCTTCATGGATTCTACTAAAGTCTTGGACGAAATAGACCTTCTTATGGGTGGACAGGGTGGTCAAAATATTTCAGAAGGGAGGCAGAATGATTTAGGTGAGGACCTTAAATTAGCAATGGACTGCTGAAAGTGAACTAACACCAGCACTCCTCTCACCAAGGACATCTTTCCCTTTCAGAAAAAGGCAGAATTTGTTGAACTTGTTCATAAAATATAATACACCTCTCCCTAGTTCTGCTGCTGTAGAGCGAATATTTAGTATTGGTGGGATATTTTGAGGGTAAAGAGGTCAGCCCTAACTGCTTTTAATTTGAGCAGCTAATCTTTTGAAAGGTAATATGGATCTCTTGTTCTTTGAAGAAGACTTGAGGAGGAAAAGGAAAATCTTGAGATTTTGTAAATATTCATTCAATTTTTCATATAATATTATAAATAAATTTTTTGTAAGGATATATATACTATTTAGTATTAAAAACCTTTTGTGAAGTCGCACATTATTAGAAGAAGACGTGCGGACGTGCGGACGTGCGGACGTGCG
>JABUQX010139296.1:17500-20000 GCA_015478945.1 Trachelipus rathkii | reverse complement strand
GAAATAGCATATATATAAATATATATATATATATATATATATTTATATATATATATATATATATATATATATATATATATATATATATATATATATATATATATAGTAGTTATATAGTATATATATATATATATATATATATATATATATATAAAGATAAATATAATATTATATATATTATATATATATATATATATATATATATATATATATATATATATATATATAAATATATATATATATATATATATATATATATATATATATATAAGCAGCAGTTTGAGACAGATAAAATAGCAGAACTAACTCTTAAGCTCATATTCCGCAATAATATTTATGAGATAGCAGTACTTTACTCAAGGTCAATATGAAATGGAAAAAACTATGAGGATGTAAAAAAATGTGGAACAAAAAGAAAAAGAACAAAACGATAAAAATGTATGCTATGGGAAATGAAAATGTAAAAATAATAGGAATATAAACAATGATATTTTAATATATCTATATAAATACCACTAAATCTTTAATAAAACAAATTTCATTATATTTTGCTTACAAAGTTGTTTTCCATATTTTCCTATATTTAAATTATTTATCTTTGCTTTGAAAGTAAAAATATTTTTATACATTTATTAAATATTTTTGAATGTTGTTCAAAGATTTTCCTTTTAAAAAATTCAATAACTGGCAGAAAAGCTTAGGAAAAGTTTTTTAAAACCTACCTTATATTTATATTATGCTTCCTATTTTTTCCTTAAAATATTCCGCCGAATTCATAGCACATAACATCATCTATATCATACTATACAACAATGAGAACGAAAATATGATTTTATTCTATCAAATCTGTTTTTATTTTGTTTTTTGTTTTTTTCCTGATCTACCTTTTCTCTTTTTATTTCTCATTCTTTTCAAAAGGCCCGAAATAGCGATCAAAAGGTAGAGTTCGATTTTGCTTCTTTAATGTGGGAACAACCTGATGTGCAAAATCCGAAGTAAATAAAAGTCGTATTTAACATTCCATCAATGAAATAGAGGAGAAAATATCAAGGAAGAAACTATGTTTGTAAAAAGTCTTTGTAACCATAGAAACGAAGGTTATTGAAGCATCTTATTTTTCGTGCAAATTTGTTTCCTGTTTCAGAAGGCGCGAAGAGAGGAATGAGCTTCTGTTGAGATATTGGGATCACGTAATTACCGGTCTTAGCATGTGCTCATTGCAAGGCGTATAAATTTATGAACATCTCATTATTAGGTCGTTTATATGTGAGATGAAGAGGAAAGAAGGAGTTATATAAGATCAAAATATCTAGTAATTTGCAATCTATATTCTGTTATACGTTTAGTAATTTTATTAGATGGAATTACCGATAAGTAACTATCCCGGTTTTATTAATTTTGGGAATATTCAAGTATGATAGCAGCCGAAGTACGGCCTTTGCTACTGAGTCAATAAAATAAATGAGTAATAACTATCTATCTATCAATCTATCTATTTATCTATCTATCTATCTATCTATCTATCTATCTATCTATCTATCTATCTATCTATCTATCTATCTATCTATCTATCTATCTAGATTCATCTATCTATCTATCTATCTATCTATCTATCTATCTATCTATCTATCTATCTATCTATCTATCTTTATCTATATCTATCTATCTATCTATCTATCTATCTATCTATCTATCTATCTATCTATCTATCTATCTATCTATCTATCTATCTATCTATCTATCTATCTATCTAACATGGATTTAGATCAAAATATTCAACAGAAACGGCTTTATTCGCTTTAAAAGAAACAATAACAAATTACATTAACCATGGATCTTCGGTTTATGCTGCTTTTTTGGATTTAACAAAAGTATTTGATAAAGTAAATCATGGTATCTTATTTAAAAAATTAGAATCTATGCACATTCCGGACATTGTGTATAATGTTTTGGTTAGTATTTATTGTAACCAATTTGCATGTGTTAAATTTAAGAATGGTATCTCAAATGAATGGTTTATAAGAAATGGTGTTAGACAAGGTGGAATTTTGTCACCATTGTTGTTTAATATTTACATTAATGATCTTATAAAAGATATAGTGAAAAGTAGAATAGGTACCAAAGCAGAAATCTTTATGTTGAATATAATCATGTATGCAGATGATTTAGTTTTGTTACCTCCGTCTGTAGATGGCCTTCAAAAACTATTAAATATTGCTGAAAATCTATTTCAGATCTATGTCTTAGTATTAATTATAATAAAAGTGGGGTTATCAATTTTTGCAAAAAAGTAAGAAAATAAAGAGGGTAAACCTAAAGAAAAAATTTTTAATGCTTTTTTTGAAATTTTAATGACATTTAATATATAGGTTTTATTTTTAAATGAAAATTTAGAAGAAGGGGCAGACATAAAAGTTAGGGACAAATTCTTAGAAACGTTTAACGTTTTATTAAGAAGATTTAGTTCATTAAATGTAGATATATTGTTATATTTATTAAA
>JABUQX010139296.1:0-12500 GCA_015478945.1 Trachelipus rathkii | reverse complement strand
CGGAGACAGAAGCTGTATAGGCGCTGATGTTTTTGGCATCCCTAATCTCATGTGACTCTGTTGACTCAAATTATTATGAATTTCATGCTGCGATATCATGAGTCATCATCACACAGTTGAGTCGAGTCCCGTCTCTCATTCAAAGTTTGCGTTCAGATTCATCTTAAATATTTTTATTATAAAATTCTTTATCAAATCTCGACAATAAACATCCGCGCAACATCCGCAGGGCAAAGCGCGGATGCGGATGCGGATGCGGATCTTTAAAAATGTGTGGATGCTCCGCGGATGCTGATGTTACCTGCATCACTAATATATATAAACATATATATATATATAGCAGCATTATATATATATATATATATATATATATATATATATATATATTATATATTACGTTGTTATTATTATTATTATTACATATATATATATTGGTTGTTATTATATATATATATATTATATATATATTTATATATACATATACATATATATTTATATATATATATATATATATATATATATATATATATATGATATATATATATATATATATATATATATATATATATATATATATATATATATATATATATATATATATATATATATATATTAACAAAATTTAAAATCAATGAAAGTAAGTAAGCAATTTAAACATACTGAAAAATATGTAATAATTTTATAGCTAATGCAAGTTTGGAGTTATAGTTTATTAAGTTTTAAGCTATTCTTTTTAAAAGTTAAAAATACGTTTTCTTCGTGTAAGAATTCTTGGTCTCCTCGTATTTTCCAGGTACTTTAATGTTGGGAGTTCATAAATGCTGAGCCGCACGCTCCTAAATGGCACGAAAAAGGGTTTGAGTGTTAAAAATATTGAGTAAGGTGTTAAGAGAAAAGTGAAATAAAATCCAAGAAATCCATACTTAGAAGATATAAAGTAGGATAATATATATGTAAAGGAAAAAGTACTAAAAAAAATGATATAACTAAAATGACAAAATCATTTGTCAAGGAAAATGAAAAAACTATAAAAATTAGTAATAAAAATAAATAATGATATATAATTATATTTTATCTATAAAAATGTGACTAAATGTTTTAAAAAATATATATATATTTTTTATGTTTTGTATGCTCTTGCATTTCATTTTTGTACTTTCATTCGTTTTTTATTATGAAATTTTTTATCCTTATTTTAAAGGTAAAAATCCTTTGAAGCATTTATTAAAGATTTTTCAATTTCATTCAAAGATTTTCCTTGCAAAATTCAATAATTGGCTGAAAAGCTTATTAAAGTTGTTTGCAGCCTGGTATGTATATATGCTACACTTTCTATTTTTTTATTATTATTTTAAAACCATCCCAATGAATACAACAAGCACGTAGCATTACATATATCCCAAGATACAAACAATGAAAACAAAAAAATATATATATATATATATTTTCTTTTATATATAAAATCTGTTTTTATTTTCATTTCACTTTTTTGCCTTGTTATTTGTCTACCTTTTCTATCTTTATTCTTTCTTTCTTTTCAAAAGCCCCAAATAACTATAGAAAGAGAGTTCGATTTTGTTTATATATGTGGGAACAACCTGATGTGAAAATCCAAAGTTAATAAATGCCGTGCTTAACATTGCAACGATGTAATAGAGTAAGAAACATCATAGAAAATAATATTCTTTTATATATAGTAATAGTTATATGTATTAGAGTCTTTGTAACCATAGAAACGAAGGTTATTGAAGCATCTTTTTGGTCGCCCTAATTTATTTCCTATTTTAGGAGCCGTGAAGCAAGGAATAATCTTCAATTGCGATATTAGGATCAAGTAATTACCGGTCTTCTCAAGTGTTCATTGCAAGTTTATAAATTTATGAACATTCCTTTATTAGGTCGTTTATATCTAAGCTCCTCCATAATACTATCCAGCAGGCAAATCTACACGGGAGATGCTGAACACTATGCGCGCTGCTAACCAACACTACAGCCAATTATTATTCAAATTGTACATCGCACCAGCACTTATGACACTACATTAATAATAGGGACCCTAAGATCACTTTATAAATTTGTATAAAACCTTCTCTTTTAACATCACTCACAAACATGCTGAAACCATAGACATGTTACAAAAACTAACTGAACAATTTACTTTCACCCCACATACCAGAAATTTATTCCCAAGTCTCAAATAAAACAAACATTATCTTATAGCATTCACCTTAAAAAAGTTAGAGCACCTTTAACTTACCTTACAAAGTTTAATTCATTTTACCACCAAGCAACATCATTATAAGTCAAACACAAGGCTCAACTCTCTGGCATATCTTACCAGCAATAATCTTTGCAACAATAAAATATTTACAAAAAAATTTACATAAAACACGTAACTTTTCTTCAGACTTAGGAATAATTATCTCTAATGAAATACAAATCATTTCAAATAAATACATATAAATATAATCATAACTATTTATATATATACTTAATTATATATATATATAATATATATATATATATATACATATATCTATAAATATAATATATCAATATATAAATATAATAATATATATATTAATAATATAATCCCAGTGATTGATAAAAATATTTAAATAAGTTATTCAAATTGATCCTTACAAACTCACGAGAATCGATAATAATCTTTATAAATTACAAAACTCACGCCCCGAGGCTAAACGTTCCATTGAGTCAATAGTCATACTCCGAAGCATTACATTATCTGATTTAATATTCCGTTAGTCATGCCACCAAAACAGATTAGACTTCTCAACGTTTTTGAATCTTTTTTTATGTTCTTTACAAAAGAGAATGGTTTTCTTCCAACTTTTTCTGTGTTGACGCAAATAATCTTGAGTTTTGATTCACATAGATTTTGAGATGCTTGTTGAAAAGAACGCAAATAACGAAATAATGAACGAATTAGAAACATATGCAGTTGCATAACAAATAATCTTTATCTTTAGCTTGTGAGATTTCAAATGATTTCTAAGTATATACACAAAAGCAAGCCTTCCTCCTTCTTCTTTACTACGATTCATACGCCCATATTACACTGCGTACGTTTCCAAAAGCCTAATTTTTCTCTTTTTCCCTACAAACTACGAACGAGAATGGAACTTGCTCTTTTCCGTTTATAACACTCTTAGAACAACCCAGTAGTAACCCAACCCCCAATAATAAAACAATCATAAACACGCCGTAAAAATGGAATTTAAAAAAAAATCAGTGCGAAATTTCAATAAATATATTCCTAGCCCTGTTATGAAACCTAATTATAATCCTCTGTAAATAAAATGCTCCTTAGGTTTTAAGTATACTTCTCTATTACATCAGCTTCGGAGAGAAATTCAATTAAAAATCAAACCTCCCATCATTTCGGTCTTCCTTAGAAACAATTGACACAGAATTAGCTCCTATATAAATATATTTTAATTTGCTAGTGTTAACATAAAACACGTAACTAGGCCATTACAATTTAAAATCACAGGTATTTGTTTAAAAAATTACACACCAACCATTGGTTTTCATTTATAGATTTTATTCTAAAAATTAAGTAACGAAATAAAAATCAAAATATTATGTTTGGAAATTTTCTTATTTCTAAACGATCTCTCATATTAAAGACATTTAAAATGATTTCATTTTTTAAACACCATACGTAATAGAAATAGACGACAATACCTTGACAGTTTTGTCAATCGTGGTTCAACCTTGCAACTGATGGCATTTTCAACTTTAAATATATTTATTCTAACAATATAGTAAAGTCACCAGAAAAGTTTCGAAAGCTTAATTTCGTTGAACATATATCTTTCAGTGAATTGTTCCTTTCATAATTTAAAAGACATTTAATGTCTACCTTTTATAGAACATCCTCATAATTAAGTTGTGAAACTTTTTACAAGTTGTTAAAGTAAAGCGATGCAATTTAAATAAGGTTTGTGTAAAAAAAAGTAAACACAACCAATGTTTCCCTAATTGACAAAAGCAAAAATGGAGATCAGACATCAATATGGCCAACTTTTCTACACGTACTCGTACAACTAGTTTTGCCACTTGCAAAACACTGTTGTAAATAAGACTACCCTTTGCAAGATAATTTATTCATAAATTCGCAAATTAAAGTAATTATTTGAAAAATAAAATGATATTATTATTATTCCCATTATGCAATTTAAAATTCGTGGGATAACTGATGATGTGCTGGAAAATGACAAAATTTAAAAATAACACAAATACCTTATAAGCAAATCAAACTAGGAAAGTGAATAATGTTAATTAATGATAAATCCTAACTCATTCAAATTTTCTTTTATAACTGCTATGGAGCAAGAGTCCAAAAATTTACCGATTTTAATATAGAAATAAACAAACAGATCAACTGAACGAAAATGAATATATAAATACACATTACCGGTTTGTAATGAAACGTATATCTTTTGCGAATTACAAGAATTTATTTGATTTTATTGTTTTATGAACTGAACCAGTTATAATCACAAAAAAAATCTACAAATAACACATTTTATACACATAATTTGAATGCAAACTTACCTTTAGAAATATATTTATGTATAAACTATTTTTGGACTTAGTTGAAATCTCAACGCAGATTATTTACAATGCAACATTTTTCTATTTACAAACTAATTTTGAGTATTGAAATCTTACGCAGATTATTAACAAGCAACAATTTTTACGTATCTGCACTTTTTCAATATCTATTTATTCTTAAAATAAACTTTTCCCTTACGTTGTTTTTGAATCAGTAAAATTTAGTTGGCTATACAATATATATATATAGTATATACATATATACATATATACTATACATTACAAAATTACTATAGGAGGGAGTTTCTATCCATAGCAAACAAACATTATATATAAAGTAATAACCAATAAATACTATATAAATAATATAAAAACAGTACATAAAATAATAAAAAGACCATTATAAAATCAAAAAAATAAACACTAAGTATATATAAAACTATCCACAGCAAATGCCTCACTACTCCCCCAATATCAGCAAAACCGCACCCAGGCCCCCTGTCACCCCGCCCAGCCATAGCCCCCTATATATAAAACCCTAACTGACCTCCACTTATACTAGGTATGTACCTAGGTACGCCGTGCTGCGTTTCATGATGAAATAAGACACAGGGCTTGAAAAGCAACCTTTGAATAGAATCCGAGGTTCCCCATTGCGTAGCACTAATAAAACGCTATAGGCGTTGTTTTACTGAGTGAAGCGCTCGATGAACAATGAATGAAAACAATCACCTGAACACGATAAAATAAATCATCTTACTTAAATTTTGTACTGGCATAAGGCTTATCGACAGACGCACACATACATGGAGGTAAAATAAATAGAGATTATACTACACATGAGACGATAATACGTTCACGAGAAAAGCCTAATGATATTAACCAATTGCAACTAGCCCACTACACCCTAAACAACCCCTCAGCCAAAGAACATATGGGTTCACTGACCGAAAGATTATTGAAATTTTTTATTGATAATTTTCACCTGGATCTTACAGTATTATAATATATACTCTCCCTATTGTATATTAATCCACTAACCCAAGTTCTTCTTCGATATACGCAGATCCTTCAATCTTACACTATTACCCACTTGAGCAGAAAGGCTCCTAATAACCATACCAAAAAAAACGCGACATCTCTCAGCGAACTCGCGAACGCGAGCGAGCAGAAAGTGAGACCTCCACAGCGCTCACATTGTGAGCTGGCTTGTCCGCGCTACGGCACAAACAAAGCATATGGATCCGTTCAAGACACTCAAAAAAGATGCGATGGTCAGCACTCCTCAGATGCTCTTTCCGCCCTAATAAAAAAAACTTTAGAAAAAAGAGAAGCTAATGAGAATCATTTAATGGTTTTTATCTATAAAATGTTAAATTTATATTTTTTTATAGAAATAACTGATAACATAAAGTGTCTGAAAGTGTCAGACCAACGGTATAAAAATGATGCTTCCACCTTCTTGATTATCAGTCTTCGTCCCGATAAAAGTGACGCAGAGAGAGGACTGTAATGAAACAAAGCCATTCATCTGTTTCTAATTAAAAATTTAAAGGTGAGATATAGTAAGCCAGCTTGTCATTAGCTAAAGGACTTGTATCTAAAAAATCTTGTTTTTTCATCAGCGCTCAACGAATTCCTGCTAATAAAAAGTAAACCTTAAAAGGAAGCATGTGCCTCCCCTCCAACGATGTCCCACCCAAAAAGCATAGATCCACGTAGATATTAATAAAACTTCAATCCTAATATGATGTATAATTTGTGTAACAGTTTAAGATTAATAAATTTACCGATGGTAATTGTTAAAAAATCATACATCAAGCTAAAGAATTGAAAACTATATCCTTTATTCCTCGTCAAATTACCCGTTGGATTGCGGAGGTCAGACGTCTAAAGATAAATTAATTGGCAAGTTGGATGGCTTAAATAAATGGGAGTTTGCTGAACAGATAGGAATTACTCTTCATAAAACAAGCGACGAAAAACCATGCATCATTGTTGCAGAAACTAGTCAATGATAAAAAACATGGCGAAGATCATACTACTTATCATAATTGCAGGTTCCAATCCAAATCTTTAGGATTTCAAACCTTCCCCTAGGAAGTATGACATTCTATCCAATAAAAAATACAGAAGAAGAAGGACTATAACAAAAACAACCCTAGAAAGAGTACTGTACACATCTTCAAAATCACTGGTGTTGACGCATCAAACAAAACGAATCCCAGCAATAAAGGAAAGTTATATGAGACGTCTTAAAGAAAGTGAATGCTTGTTAATACACAACAATGAAGGTATTCCAGTTTTATTTGCAAAAATGGGCAATTACACAGCTTCTTTAAACTGGCAACCTTTTATTCTATATCATAATACAAAACTCAAAAATTCGCCTGTGTATTTTCTGATTTTACTTCACTTTCAGTTCAACCCCACAAACACAAAAGAAGAAAATGAAATCTGGAGACCTTTTAACCAATGAACTAGACCACAGCAGCCAATTCATTATTCAGGGAAAGTCCAATTTATTCTTTGTCACCTGATGGGTACCAAAAAACAAAAGAATAATAATTAATTGAATTAATTGACTTCGTCAATAGTTAAAACTGAGAATGGGATATATCCACAGATTAACTACAGAAGCGGTGAATTATAAACTTTTCTGCGAATTTAAAAGTTAAGGGTTACCAACCACATGGAACTTCTTCAAAGGAAATTTATTACCTAAAGGAATTAATATGTACCAAAAAAATATTCGTGAGAGAAAAGATTCAATATTCGAAGGCGAAAATCCTTGCCACGATTATCAAGAATTTCTGGAACAAACAATAATTTTTTTAAAATAGCTGAATGTGACAATACGACTCAGTTTGAAAAAGTTGCATCTCACATTCATTGAGAACTTCTTGAACTAAATAGGTGGCGAACTTTATTGGAAAGAACGAATGACTTTCCAAAGATTGATTTTGTAGCTGTCGCCGAGAAGGAAAAACTGTTCACTTGAACGTTGTGTCTGATATAGTGTGTTTGAAGCGCACGCATCCAAGGTATAAGACGACTTCGGAAAGCATAAAGACGCCAATCAATTGATTGCTCAAGAAACATACGGAATGAGCTTAGGAGGCAAGCCTCGTTCTTGTAATTAATTATTACTATTACCATTAATGAACATCCAAATGCTTAGTAATTTGGGTTTAGTGTGTAAGAAACCTATACCGATAAAATAAAAAAATACTTATATAAAGATTAATATAATAAATATTATATATATAATATAGATATACAATATATATATAATAAGCTATATATATATATATATAATATATATATATATAATATAAATAAATATAAAATATATATAATATAATATATACTATAAATACAAAAAAATAAGATAAAAAAATATATAAAATAAAAAGATACTAAAATTAATAATATATATATAAATTAAATAATGATATAAATTTTAGATGATTCATAGATGTCCTTCTCATGTACTGGATTTGTAGATAGGTAAATGAATATCGATAAGACCAGCGGATGATATACACGATATCATATCAGTTGTGAGAAAAAATAGAAGAAAACGGAAGAAGTACCACTAGAAATCAACTGATGAAGGGGGCGAGTGGCACAACGAGACGGCAGAATCTTCAAATGACATAGAAGAGGGAGAACAACGAATAACGATAAGACGGCAGGAAAAAAAAAATACTATATAGAACGTACTGTCCACACGAATGTGAGCGTAATGATTACTATTATCGGACTATGCTCAAGTTATATGAACCATTTTCACCAGAGAATACAAACCAACCTCCAAAAACCGTCGAGGGCCGACTCACTTGAAGAAAGAATTATAATGAAGAAAAACCAACGATCTTTCGCCGACAGGTCACTTTAGTTCTAGCGAAATTATTTTATGATATATCTCTCGTTAACGAATTTCTTGACTGTCAGCAGCATGGCGACTAGATTACAAAGAGTTGAACCAACAGCGCTGGGTTTTCTTCTTTTGAGGAACAATAACCTAGAGGCGGAACCCCCCAAAAGTTTACCTCAGTTATCAAAGGAAATTGTGCCAGAGGAAAAAATGTTCAAACGGACATTTATAGTTAGCGCGACCTCCAATACTCATGCGTCGGCGATAATTTAAATCAAAAAACTTATGAAAATGATTTTCTCACCCGAATTACGATACACACCAAGGTCCAATCATTCTCGCCACTTACCAAAGTACAATTTGAGAAAAACAGGATATCGCACCAAAGGTTGAGAAAAAATATCAAGAAGTGATGGTAATAATTTAAAACTGCACAAAAATATCATAACTGCAAACAAACGACCCTTTCTACCTTTAAATCTGTCTCTAGCCCCGCCAGATTTTGATAAAAATAACTCAAACTCATTGAATGAACAGGTTCAATCAGATTACTATTTGTTTGTTGAATATACTTAACTATACTGACACAAGAATAATAAACAACTATTAATTTTTAAAAAAAATGGTCAGAGAGGTTCTTGCTATTCTTATAGAATTGGTCCAAAACACAGCCCTTTTCGAGACACGATGCACCATCGAACGAAAGTTTCACACCACGTTTTTGGTAGATAAGTAGACGCATATCGGAATAAGGCAAGTACAAATGTGGGTCACAGCGCGATAAGAGATATGAGAGGTTGAAAAAAACGCGTTTAAAACTCCATTTCCAGAACTTTGTTGAAATCGCAAAATTAAACATCGCGAGAAGCAAAGTATTGACATAATTTGCGGGAGGAAGTTAACAAAGCTACACCGCCTAACCTATTAGGGTTATAATAAATATTAAAAAAATTATTTTTAAACAAAATATTTATATTTTGCGCTTAACAAATTTCAATATAAAAAAAAATATATTAATTCATATTCTACTATTCGTACTTTATAAAATTAATCCCTGCCCGCAATAGGACGCCGGGACAGTTCAAATCTGATAAAAAAGTCCTCAATCTAGGCGCAAGTATCAAGAATCCGGAAGAGAAAACATTAATAACTGATTCCGATTCGATGGAGTGGAAATACGAGCGATATGAAAATCCAATATAAAGATGTGACAAAATCCGTCCACAAAACCAAAGAAAAACACTAGGAAGAAAGGGGCCGACTTCGGCAGAAGCTAAAACGATTTACAATCCAGGTCAGAATTCTTGTGGCCGAAGAGAGAAAGGGACTATTTCACCTCGATATAGAGTTGGCCCGTTATCTATAATACAGATATTCTCCTGAACAGTAACTGGTAACGAGAGGAGATGAGATATTTAAATTACTTACGCAGAAAAAGGACGACATTAAGCAGCAAAATTGCGACATATATTATAATAATAGCGGAATTATATATTAGAGTCGCAGTTTAGATAAGTAGTAAATCGGAATAAAACGAAAAAAAAAAAAAAAAAAAAGAAAAAACAAAAATGCAAAAAAAAACCCAGAAAATTAAAAAAAAACTCGAAAAGTAGCTTACCAAAGAGAGGTAAAAAAAAAATAAAACCAGAAGAATGAACATATCATAAACCGGATTTAAAAAACCCACCTCCAAGCTGTCAATCGTACAAGAAGAACACCAACATCAAAAAATCGTTATCAGCCACTCCAATGCAGAGACATCGAAGTCAGTCAAATGTCTTCAACAACCGAAATGCATCAAACGGATATAACGCATCATCCAGTAAAAAAAAGTCGGCATCGAGCTATGCGGAGTAGAGGCGAAGAAGGGATCACTAACACGAACGACCCCGCGAACCAACAATATGTGAAACCCTCAAAAAAGAAGAAATATTACAAATATCCGATTTTAAAACGCTATTTATACTAAATAAACTCCCTTCGAAACGAAAAAAAAATATTAAACGAACATGGTAGAAAGAGTCTCGGTGTACAATACAAGAACCAATAAATAATTGGAGAAAACCAAACAACCAAGTCACTCTCGTCAGATGAACAGCACATCGTTGCCTATCACTGTTCATGGGGGATATAGGCAACAAAAACGAAACCTCCATACCAGTAAGGCAATCAGCCCCCAGGAATCCAGACTAATTTAGCAGGGGGCAGGGATTTAATTATGGTCTCAAACGAAATTAGCTCCCACTCACAAAGTGCAAGTGCCTCCTTCCATAAAATACGATAGAGCCTCGCCACCGTGAACCTCCGCCGGCCCCGCGGCCGGCTCGATGAAAATCCTTGGATACATTCACCCATCAGAAACGAACTAACCCTGCCTGCCATTTCTCGATACGTATCAAGCTCTGGGGTAGTTTTTTGCTTCTTGATACCACGGCACGTAAGCCTCTCACGCGCAGAGCGTTCCCAGAAACGCGGGGACTCCCCACTAAACTCCTCCAATTGCATGTTCGACTGCAGAAGGACAACAGAAGTGGCTCTGTCGCCTAACAATAACTCAGCACAACGTCAGCAGCCGCGCCCACGGTGGTGGCCCAGGTGATAGCAGTTGCGGCACTCGCCCGGCCAGAGCGCGCTCGGCGACAACAAGCAGCACAAGGCCGAGAACGCGCGCCTGGAAAGTGCTATAGCGGGAAAGCGCGATCGGACCCGCATCGCAGAGCGGCTGGAATGAGCGACGCTCAAACCAAAAACCCAAAGCAAGAACGCCGCCACAAGCGGCAATCCATCGATACCGCCCACCAAACCGAAGCGCGAGCCAAGTGCGCGCGAGCAGCAGCGGCCCACGGCAAGACGAGTATTCCTAGCACTCATCGATTAATATTGACGTTCGTCGTCTATTGATATGAAAAGTCGGTCGTCATTGTCGTGCAGACCATAACAGAGGAGAAAAATTGTCGATTCGAGGTGTTCGATCCGATGATCGAGTCGGGGAAATTTCCCTACCGGGGGAGGGGCCATGCGGGGGGGGCCCACTGTGACTTCGTCTAATTAGAATCTCTCTATTCCTAAAATGTATTAAGATATAATAACATTGAGCGAAGTTAATGGAAAAGGGGACCAAAAAAAAAGATATAAAAATCGTAACCTAATGCATAGGGACACATTAAACGTATGGGAGTTTGTAAACGCCGAGATAGTCAAAAAGAGCCTTAAACAGAAGCGATTGAGCAAACCCTCGGCGAAAATTCTTCATAATAATAACAGAAACTCGACCTCGACCTGGCAACTTATTAGGATCACAATGGCAACAAATTAATTAGAGAAATTGAAAAACAAGGACAGCAGACCAGCCGGCACACACCCGACGAAGCTTCTAACCTAAGTGACATCTAAATGAATACCAAGGAAAGCGGCAGGATCTGATTTAATAAAAACGAACAGACTTCGTTGAAGAATATCAGCATTCCATAATATCTCTCTTTCGAATTATTCTGTAATTCGCATACGTAACTTATCGCCCCGAAACTACCACGCCAGAGACACCCCATCGGCCCGAGATATAGCAGCACCAATTAAGCGATTAACACATTGCATACTAGCAATGAACGCAGATAAGCATCGCTAAGGTCTGCACACGGCCGTCGCCAAATATTCGAAAACGCTAATGACCCTATTTCTGAATAGATCGCCCCTGAAATCACCGATGAACCCCGAACCGAGAATCACCCAACCCGATGCGAAAGTGTAATGCCATAATAGCGTGTAAACGAACGATGCTACGGGTAATGAATTAACCGGCCGGATGACAGCAGGGAATTTAACACTGAAAAGCGCTGTTGAAAGTGAATGAATAAATAAAAAGTAACGACACGACCTTATATCTGTGATCACATGGAATCGAGTATTGAAATAGCTACGCCTATCTCTGAAGCCCCCAATACCTCGTCGTCATCAACGGTAGAACCATCGCTTAAGAGCGAATCGCGATCTCGAGAAACGGAAGCGAGCACTTTTTTAAAAGACGTGATTTGCAAAGTTT
>JABUQX010139295.1:30000-31548 GCA_015478945.1 Trachelipus rathkii | reverse complement strand
TGGGCACAAAGCAGAAAGTATCGTATAAAACTTTTGCAACTCACCACCACTGCAGAGCGAGCGAGCGAGCAAGCAATGAGTAAGTACTGTTACGTACGACGGTACCCAATCACTTACCATTAATGGTCAATATCAGGATTGCAAACTTATTATTTATTAAGTCTGAGCTTAATAATAGTAATTAACCTAACTCCTACCCCGGACTCATTCCTAAGCAGGAAACAATTTTTTTTTTTTAATTGGGAGCCGGAGCCTGGCAAAAATTTAACCAGTCTTGCAGTCAGAGGCCAATTTTTCTCTATATATATATATATATATAGTATATATATATATATATATATATATATATATATATATATATATATATATATATATATATATATATATATAAACTTAAAATAAACTTAAAATAGATTGGCCTTATTTATATATAAAGAGAATGTAACTAAGAGATGCCAAAGGACACAATATAAACAATTTTATACTCTAAATTCAAACACACACAACTCCGCTATCTCGATTCGAGCACGAATATGTAAACTTTTTAATGACTGAAAACAGCGTTACTTAAAATGTGACACTTACACTTTTTTGTTTAATTTAAGAATTTTGATTTTTTTTTTGAAATATTCCTCTTTTTATTTTAAAAATTTTTGGAAAAAAAAAAAAAAAAAAAAAAGATTTTATCTAACATCAAATTTGTAAAAGATCGATCGTTTTAATAATGTTAAGCAAGCAGTACGAGTATAGGAGTCGCCTCATATATATGAGAGTTATATATATATAGAGTGATATATATAGCATATATAAATATATATATATATATATATATATATATATATATATATATATATATATATATATATATATATATATCAGTGGCGATTCTAGTAACTTTTTACTACTCGTTCTCTCTCTCTCTCTCTCTCTCTATATATATGAGCATATATATATATATATATATATATATATATATTTATCTATATATATATATGAGAGAGATATATATATATATATATATATATATATATATATATATATATATATATATATATATATATATTAAATAATTTGAAATGAAAATGCTAAAACGTTTTTTTATGTAAAACGTTTTCCAAGTTGAGTCATGGTTAACGATAATATTTATAATATTTTATAAGTTATAATAACTATGTTTTTTCCTTCCATTATTCTTAAGCACTTTATCTTTCTTTTAATTATTTTACCTATTTTCTCACATACTATTTTATAAAAATTATTTATAATGTGATTTATTATTTATTTTTGGGGTTCATATATTTATAAACAATTTGTACTGTAAATTCAAACACGGCTGATCCTCGCCATCCGATTTTAAAGTACGAGCTGCCACTTTTTAATGGGTTAAAAGCAGGGATGGCATAGAGGCTATTCTTATATTTTTATTTTAATTTTGCATAATCTTTATGTTTATAATGTAATAATTTCAAAAAAATAAGAAAATTCTTACCGTAACATTACAGCCTGCAAAAAAAAATAGATAGTTTTGATAATGTTAAACTCGTGCTG
>JABUQX010139295.1:0-25000 GCA_015478945.1 Trachelipus rathkii | reverse complement strand
AGACTGATATTATGAGGTTGGAGGAGATGAGGGTCGAGGGAGAGGAGAAAGGAAAAGATATGTGGTCATTTAGGGGTAATGGAAGGAAGATTGAGACTAAGTAGTAGGTTTTCAATTTGGTCCAAAGATGACACCATTTCTGCAAGACACAACGGAGGTATATAAAAGACTGATTTTATGTACACTTAGAATCAATAGAAGAAAGTAATGTTTGTTTTAGATATACGCGCCGCAAAAGGGGCATACGGAAGAGAAAAAAAAAAAGATTTATTAGCCTATCGGAGGAGTGTGTGGAGAGGTAGAGAGGAGAACATGGTACATCTCTTGATGGGCATTTCAATACAGAATGGGAAGAAGGAAGGTGGAGAGGTTATTGGGACCACATGTAAGAGTAAGAAAGAAATGCTGAAAGAGAAGTGCCGATTTATTTATGTATGAGAAAGACTTTAAGATCATGAATAGCTTTTTTCAGCACGTTTCATAAATATACAAAGTATAGGTGGAATAGGAATACTGAAGTTTTTGATCAAAAATCTGTCATAGATAACTTCATTGTGTCAGATTATAGAGTCGAGGAAGAAGTGAAGGTCCTACCGGGAGACAGGCTGGATTCCGATCATAGATTGGTTGCGGCAAGTGTGAGGGTGCCGAAGGTGAAGTGCCAAATAGGAGAAAGAGAGACGGAAAATGACTAGAGTTGAAGCACTCAAAGAATAACTGTAGACGAATATGTGAAAAAATAAATAAATAAGAAATTAGAAAATATAGAAGATACTGCAGAATTGCAGGGAGTTATAAAAGAGGTTGCAGAAGAAACTTTGGGATATAGATGGATTGGAGGTGTAAGAATAAACACTTTGTGGTGGAATGAGGAGGTGAAGAAAGCAGTGGAAGGGATAAAAATAAAAAGTTGAGGTGGCTGAGAGGAAGAACAGAATAGAGAAGGGCAAATTATGTTGCTGCAGAGAACAGCAGAAATAGTGAAAAGGGGGAGGGGGAAAAAAGGCAGGTGGCTATATGGATGGCAGAGGTTTGGATGATGATATGGTGGAGGGAAAAAGAATTTTAGATTTGCTAAAACTTGTCAAAGCTCAAAGAAGAAACTATAATATAAAAAACAAGGAAGGAGAAGTTCTTACAACACCAGAGGAAATAAATGAAAGATGGACAGAGCATTTCAGAGAGCTCCTAAATGCAGTTGAGGGAGAGATGGAGAGTGACTCTGAGGAAAAGATGGTGAATGAAAGGGAGAAAAACATTACGGAAGAGGAGTACAAGGAGGCACTGATGAGGATGAAGAATGAAAAATACCCAGGGAAGGATAGAGTTGCGACAGGGATGATTGGGGAAGGTGGAGAGGATGAAGGAGACAGTTTTGAGGTTGTTGAAGAGAAACTGGAAGAAGGGGTGGTTCTAGAAAGATGAGAAAGAACAATCATATTGCCAATTTATAAAGGGAAAGGAGACACAGTAGATTGTGGTAATTGTAGAAGTATCTCTTTAATGTATCATCTGGCGAAATATGAGAAAATACTGGAAAAAAGGAAAGAGAGGTAATAGAGCCACAGTTAGGAAGGAGAAGAACAGTATGGATACAGAAAAGGTAAAAGCACAAGAGACTTTATGTTCCCTTTAAGAATGGTTGTTGAGAAGATCTGGGAGTAAAATAAGAAGACGTACATACCTTCTTAGATCTAAAGGAAGCCTTTGATTCTGTACCCAGAACTAGACTGTGGAGGACTCTGAAAGCATAGTATGGGGTCGGAGAATGGTTAAATGAAACATTAAAATGTTTATAAAAGTATGTAAATGTAAGGCAAGAACTGGGTGCAAAGGAGAAGAGTGGTTTAAAGTAAAAACTGGAGTAAAGCAGGACAGTGCTTTATTACTCTTCATAGCATATTTGCAGAAGGTGGTTAGAAGGGTAAAAGAAGAAATTGTAGACCTTGAAGGGGATATATAATGGTGTATGCAAATGACCTTGCCTGCCAAGCTGATGTCAATCCTCTGATCGTATATGCAGCTTTAGATAACAATAATACCATCAAGTATGACTGCTTAGTTGACAGTGGAGCAGGGGTTAGTTCCACAGTTATTTATAGCTTGGGTGGTAAGGTAGAGTTACTGCCTTTTGCAGTAGAAATTAAGGCCATTAGTGGGTTTGGTGGTAGTGAAAGGATTCTTATTACACACTACACAGACTTAAAGAACCCACACCATATTTTGCTGTCCCTCATGAGCACATAGAAGAACATGCACTGATAATAGGGACCTGTTTTTTGAAAGATAACAAACTCCTTCCTCACCTTGCTCATAGACAGCTGGCTCTTCATCAGGAGGATAAGAAATTAGTTGTTATAGCCACCAGCATCAGTCCCAGAGAAGTCTTGCACCCACAGATACACACAAAGTGATGCACAATAATATTGCAGTAGGTGATCCTAATATCGGCGAGGTTGATATTCAACATGATCAGGCTAATGATAAAGATTTGATTTTCTGAGGTTCAGTGCCTTTAATTGGCAACAAGCAAGCAAACAAACAATATTGGATGTATCATTCTCAGATTCTTCTTGAAAACGATATCCTATATTATAAGGCTAAGTTAGGAGAAATGCTTTATTTTATCTCTCTTGATTTTCTTATGCATGTAGTTTTAGGTCTTCACTTTTCTTGTGCTCATATTGGGGCAACAAACTTCAGCAACTGATTTACAAATACTTTTGGCACCCATGGGTGAACCAAGTAGTCTCTGATATTGTGCGTTGTTGCCCAATATGCCAAAAACAAAAAACCTTTTCTTGTTATTGCACCTCTGATGCTTAAAATCATTGCTAAGTATCCTTTCGATCTCTGTGCTATGGATTTGCTGCAATTTCCCATGACCATCAATGGCAATAAATATTGTATGGTTCTAATAAACCACTTCTCCAAGTAGGTTTCTGTTGTTCCCTTACCTAATAAAGCTAGTTTAACTATCTCACAGAAGCTAAAACACCAGGTAGCTACTCTCTTTTCTACATAAGGTATGGCAGCTCAGCTACAAAGGGTACATTCTAAAATCTTACCTTATTAATTTTAATCTTCAATCTTCTAATACTTCTTTCATTAGAACCCAAGATTTATTACAGAAAGGGTAATGATTACTTATTCTTTCGCCATTGGGGCTAGAAGTTTTTTGCTAAGTTGTGGTTCTGAGTATTTTTTCACCAGGTTTTTGCTAAGTTGCTAAGAAGACCAACTCTTTCAGAAAACCTCAATAAGTTTAGTATATTAATAATTTTGCATCAGTCTCTTTCACAAACAATTCATAATTCACCTTGCTAGCCAGTCTCCTTTGTCTCCTTTTGAATTTCAAACAAGTTTACTTTTCCAGTTCAATCAAACCACATCTCACCATATTTCATCATATACCTTATATCTCTGATTAAGTTATGCTGAAAGTTTCTGACGGCACCAACAATTCCTATATTACAACACAGAAAAATCACTTAGTCGGAACTATTCATGAGGTAACTCAGTCTCCAGTTTATATATTAGAATAAATTGTATAGTTTCCCCTTCTTTTATTTGTTTCCCATTCTGGTTGTAATACATCATTCTGATTGCACAGCTTGTTTTGTGGATAGATGCTTCTTTCTGACGGAGGTATAGAACGGATGTGCCAGTCCTTTAATTACCCTACCATTAGATAAAGTTCTAATGTCCCTTAGTAGTGTACACCAACAAAGAGAAGTAAATCCAGTTCCTGAATGAGATATTGAAAACATAGGTGAGTGGAAGCCTTTGTTTCATATTCTCTTAGTTTTATTCTTTTATTATTATCTATAGGGAATTTATATTATGGGATATTTATTTATTTCCTCTTTGTTTTAGTGGGTAGCCAAAAATAACCCTCCCACTGTCTTCAGCTTTCCACCACGCTTCTGCCTTCCTTTCCCATTCTCTCCCTTACAACATTTTTATGGCATAGCTACCTCATAATTTGGAAGGGTGACATAAAAATCACAAATAAGAATTATACCGGTACCTCTATACTCTTGGGCCACCCTAATATATATATATAGACACCGTAAAAGGAGGATACTTTGACACATTGACACCCTATGCCAAAATTTTTGTTACTAACAAAATCCTAAAGTTAAATATTCAAAATACTATTCATAAAGTTATTAATACATACAGAAAGTTTCGTCTGTAGATTGTTGCGGTAGCGGCGGCATGCTAAAAAGGGGTGTGCCAAAGTTACCCCTTCATTTGAGGCAACTTGACACTGTGCTGAAAGTGCTACCACCAGGTGGGTTAGCTAGTAAATTATAGGTATGTTATAGTTATATTATAGTCAAGTTCTGGTAAATTAAAATGCTACAGTATGCTTATTTCATATTATATAAAAAAAATATAAGATAAAAGTATTTCTCCATTAAAAAAAATTAAAAGAATCATTTTTAACATATGGTACCGTATCATACCATAATCCCCAAAAGGTAGGTATGGTAGGGTGAAGTGAGGCAATGCCAGATTTAGCTTATTTGGTGTATTAATCTGGCAATTTTAGCCTTTTTCAATGACGTGTTTAGCTCTTTTAGCTACTTTAAGGCAAGGGCGAGATTGCCTATATATAAGTCTTTTAGTATTAGAAGTCACATTATATGCCACTACCCCTTGATTCTAGCCTTTTCTGCTACCTAGCTTTTTCTGGGCAACTAGCCTTTTTCTAGCTTTCCTAGCTTTTATGGTTGTGTTTGATTATCGTTTCTAGGTACCAGGGCATCCGCTGCTTGATGCCATGGATCGCTGGTTGATGTTGGAAGTCCTAAGTAAGGTATACTTTTTAGGGGTTGTCAATTGTTACCCACCACCATCCAAAACACCCCATGTCAAGAGTACCCAACATATAATTCAGAGGTCTAAGTTACATAACATAACTAATGTCCATCAATATGCTGATGCATAGATTATATATTCTAACCCTTCTAAATACACGTTTGTTAATAAGTTTGTTTTAAACTTTTCACGTTATGTGATAATACCGATTCCCGAATTCAATTTTTTGGAAATGGAATTTTTCAAAAAAATTGAAAACTATATAACTTCTACTATCATTTGTCCTTTAATAACATTACAGGAATCCTTTCATATTTCATGCTGAAACCAGAAATGAATAGTTCAACTATTTTCTCTTGTTTTTATATTAAAGAATTCTACAAAATAGTGATCAGAGGTGGAAGATATCAAAGTTGCATAATGGTGTTTTTTTGACAAGTACCTTATTCAGATTCAGAGTTCTGTTGATCCAGAAATCTATAGTGCCGATGTTCATCAATACAACAGCAGCGTACAGAAAACCGGAAATGTGGTTTAACAGACCAATTCGGCACTCCATTCGAGTCATGGACTTGACACCTAGAACGTACAAATTGTAACTCTGCAAGAAGACACAAAAGACTTTTTTAATGCTTCATGGTTGGTGTATATAGTGTAGATAAGTTGACGTTGTGTAGTGTAGACTCTGTGATTGTCCTTAGCAGATGTAATATAGTTATGTAGGTTTGATTTTTATGTTTTCAAATTTTTTCAATCAAGCCTTGATTTTTAAATACCATATGTTCTGATTGTCTTTTTGCTTTTTTCATCTTTTTTTCTCATATTTGCCAATTGCTCTAGTGTTTGAGATCATCTATCTCTGCCTATGATGAAGATTGACGGCGCATGCTTTATCTGCCTTTAGTATATTCTCTTATTTTAGTTTATTTTACTTTATATTCATAATGTATAGTGTTTTTTTACTGTTTGTTCCTTTTGAATTACATATTTTTGTAATAGAGCATTGTTGGCAATGTTAATACCAACAAACCTCGCAAATTAGTTGAATCAAAATATAACGAACGTTTTAACGAGTGCTCGAACTGCATTAAAATTGTTGCAAAATTTAGTGTATACCCCATCTTTGCGAATATAAGCATAAGACTGTCCCTCTAATATACTTTAAATATGAATATAGATTTATATTGCGTACAAGACTTGGTTGATGTATATTGTTTGCATGAGTGGTGATTGAATGACTAAACAGACCCCCCCCCCCCCCCCCTGAGTACGATGTGGGGTGGTGCGATGCGTGGTGTCTGTATTAAAACCTTTGGCGAACTAATGTATGGCATGCAGGCTGAATCATGAATCTGTAAATATACCTCTCTAAATTCTGCCTAACCATTTATTATATCTGAGAGCCCAGCCTGCCAGGTTCTTTTATCAAATAACTTATAGATCTCCACTATAACTCTTTTCATAATCAAAATAAATAGTGGGTCATGTACTTACTATATAAACAATAAACAACTCCCGACATTCTCAAGAAATCTTAACCATAAAACCTAACTTCATGTTTGTGGCCTTACTATTTTTCCCACTTAACTATCAATTATCATCTGTGTTCTCGTTAATGCTCCCTAATGAAAAGATTTTCACTAGTGATGGACGATTATCATCATCTCTCGTCTATCGACAAATCGGCAATTTTTTTACATCGTCATCCTCATCGTCAATCGGTCAAATGTCACGAGCTATATTTGCCGATTACTGACAAATACCTTAAGAATTTTTGGAATATATTAAAAATCGAAATATAATAATTAATATAATAACTACATATATAATAATCAATAATAATAATAATAATAATAATAATAATATGAATAGATTATAAAAAATTAACAATAATATAATAATTACTATTATTATATAATATACTATTATATATATTACTATATATACTATTATACATATAATATTTATATAATTTATATATATACTATTATTTATATACTTATATATTATATATCTATCTATATATATATATATATACCCATTTTGCTTATGTATGTATGAACATTCCAGTATGCTAAATGGTTCGCCTTTCTGTTATCGCGATTCATATCCACATCATCTCACAGACAACATGTTCATACTACAATACTTATTTATTCACACCCCGTCTTCTAACAAATCTTACAGAATCCCTTCCCTTTATAATCATAGTGTAGCGGAGAAAAATTGCCACATCGTATGTTATGCGTGTCGTAAGAAGCGACTAGAGGACAGTGGGTATTAGGTTGGCTTTCCTATACCACTTATGCTTTTGCCAGGAAATGCTAATGCATGCCGGAGAGTCGTACGCATACGCCCTTCTACTCCTTCGGCGGAAAGTAATGACATAGTATCTGTATATGAAATGTCAGAGAATCAAGTTGAGGAGAGAGAGGTGATGATTATTTAGAAAGGGCAAATTTGATTTGCCCTAGTCGACTTCGAAAAAAAGATGAAAGGAAGTGATGAAGACGAATGGGTTGGTGTGAAATGTGTTGTGTGTTGGAAGGAATGAGAGTGGGAATAGAAGGATTGCATCTCAAGGAGTGATTGGGAGAGAGCTATGGATTTTGTGCAGGGTATAGCAAGTCTAAAGGTTAATTAAGTTGAAAGATCAATTGTGCTGTGTTTGCGACATATGATCCATCTGAGGGTAATGTTTAAAAAAGAGTGCATTTTTCTGGGATAATCTGATGATGTTCTAGGAGGGAGAATTAAGAGAATAAGTTGTGGGAAAAATGCCATTCAGATTTTTTTTTTACAGTAGTCACACCCTACAACAAAGCCCTATTTTCAAGGAGGGTGTGATTACTTCAAATGTTCCACCTCTAGCGCAAATTACGAATATGAGCAGCAGACGCAGGCTTTAAAGTGAGGATTAAATTCATAGAATACAGAAGAGAAAGAGATTCGACAACGATGGTGTGGCAAAGAAGGAAGCAACACAGCGCAAATAACCTTGAAGTTACCAATGTCAAACAAACTACTCGTGCGAAATTTACAAGACTTATTGCTACTCGAGGGACGTTCTAAAGTGGTGTACGAGAGTGATAAGTTCATTCGAGCACTTGCGCGCTGCGTGGTACTATGATAGAGATAAAGCCCACATGGCCTTGCAAAGAAGATTTTCAAGTTGAACTGGAAAGTGCAGAGACGTTTATAAGCCTTGTTTGTCCGTTGGACTCGCCCTGTCCAAAGCCGGGTGAAACCAGACCCCCCCAATATGAGAGCAGTACTCCATTACATGTGGATGATACTTTGTTACGGAAGCACTGAGAAGTAGAATTTCAAGTACTAAACAGAAACTCCAGTTTCTTTTGACGGCCCACTAGAACATTAGTTTGATGTGGGTTATATAAGACATTTTTTCTCTTGAGGCAGATGTTTACATTGTCAAACTAGGATAGCCGACAGAACCGTCGAAAGAGACAGGAATTTTGGAGAAAGAGATTTGTAGAAGTTGGTAAAGTGGGGTATTTTAAAAGAATGAGTTTACAAAGTTATTTCTATCCATCAGCGGAAGATAACAATCGGAAAGATGTAAGCGGAAGGGCAAATTGCCAGAAGTAAAAGGGGGTTAGATTGATATGAGTTAAAAGCATGAAGACAGGTCGAGTCATCGTCAAATACCAGTTGAGAAATTTAAGCAGGTGACAGGTGAGAAGATCATTATAAGTAAGAATAAAAAAGTAGGAAATAAGACAGAACCTGAGGAACACTTTTACAAGAAAAAGAAGAAGAAGTACGCCCCATCAGCAACAGCCGATATTGAGCGTAAGGAAAGAAGCTAGATATAAGTAAGCAAAGAGAAGGAGGAACCAAAGGAGGGGAGCTTGGAGCAGTGACGCGGGCCATACTCAGTCAAATGCTTTGTAGTTCAGCGCCACCACCCAGTTCCCCGAGTTCTAAAGAGCGAAAACTCATAATCGTTTATAGGAATGTAATATCGCCAGTAGACTTCGTGCAGCGAAGCCGCACTGGCAGGATCGAGAGATTTCCAGAGACTAAGAAGTAGTTTGAGAAGGGTTTACAAAGACTTAGATACGAATAACACGTAGAGAGCTACAGGGCAGATTATTAGAAGGACTCAGAGCGGCTTCCTTTTTTCGGAAATGGTTGACATGTGAGAGCTTCCAACATTGAGGAGGAAAGGCTAGTATTGGACATAGAGAATATAGAGAGCTAGGCGGAAGAGACTTAGCCTTTCAGGTTCAGGACAATTAGCAACACAATGAATCAGATCAAATAAGGAGGAGGAAAGGTCAGATTTACAGAAGTATGAGAGAATGAAAATTTATGTTCAGTTATAGAACCAGGAGAGTTAGCGCACTTTCTGATGCAAAGCAGCTTTGCTCGTGAAAGAGTATCCTGCAACGATTTCTAGCGCTGAATGAAAATAGCGGAGATGGATTAAAGGAGAACGGAGAAGTTTCTCCACACTACGATAGGTACAACCCCATAAATTGTGGTCGAAGAGTCTTACAATGGATTCTAATGAGGAAAAGACAGATTTAGTTTTAGAAGGAGAATGAGGAAGAAAAATTTAGTTGAAGAAGGAATGACCTGCTCATCCCATCAATGATTATCGGCCTTATCCCACCACATACAAAACACCATCATTAATTCCTATATGAGATAGCCAATTTGCTCTCATTGGATGTTGGGACAGGTTGCTGTATTTTCAATGTCTAAATATTTATTACAATGTATTATAGGTGAAACCATCAACCTAAGAATCATTAACGGAACCACAAACATGTCTTCATTTCCATAATAAAATTTTTTAGTTTTTAATTGATTAACTTATTATTATTATTATTATTATTAATTATTTATTATTATACTTATTAGATTAATTATATTATTATATTATTTATTTATTATTATTATTGAGATAAGATGAAATGAAATGATGTGAATAGTTTGAGATGATATGAAAGGTTGAACCACCTGACGCCTCTGTCCTACAGCACTAATATTATATAATATATTATATAAATATTATTATTATTATATATAAATATATATATTATTATATACTTATATATATATATTATATATATATAGATATATATATATATATAGACGAGAGAGAGAAGAGAGGATATTTTAAAAATAGTATTTTTCAATATCGCATCGTATCTCATCGTCATCGCATCGAGTGAAATCTTGCTCTATACTCTCTCATCGTCAATCGGCAAAATTTCGATAATCGTTCCCATCACTAATTTTAAGCGTCTCCTTTTGACTTAGTTACTTAATTTCCATATGAGATGTTATTTTTACCCATCAATGCTGAGGTCTTCTATTATGGGGATTTCAAACTAACACCCCACACTGAGTGGTGGCCTACTTCCACACTGTGCAGGTGGGAGGGGCCAACATTTCAGTTTTCTCCATGACTTGGAACAGTTATTAAGAACCATACACTATCCCGGTCGATCTAACCAATTCTTTGAACACGCACTTGACTTATGTTCACTCACTACTCCCTTATAAATACCCATTTCCCCTCCATTGTAACTCTGACAAAATTTGTAGCTCTTAATTAGTAATTTTTCTTCAGCAGCTCAACCATACCCTAACCGTAATTTTGCATTGATTTGGCTAATTGTGGGCAATTGCGTTGTTTTTGCTAACAACTTTGGAACAATCCTGCTTTACTATTGGGATGCTTGGTTCACCATGAAAGGTTGGGGGCATTAATCATCTATGGAATGAGCAGGTTCATTCATCTTCAACTTAAATCTTTGTCTCCCCAAAATCCATAGTGCGATGAATGGAGCATTGTATCTGTGCCATTCAGGGAGAGAGGCAATTGTGTAATTAGGCAGGGAAAAAACTCCTGTATTATTACTCTAATACTAATTCATTCGACAGAACCATTTCAGGCATCTTACGGACCTAAGCGCACTTTCAGCTAAAAAGGAAAAATGCGCCAACTCTTGGATTCTACTACTGATAAAAATTTATGCCTTCTTGCCTAAAACATCTCTAAATTAACTTTTGTAAATCTGTTTCCGCCCTTATGGTCGCGGTTTGCTGTAGGTACTCTCCGTCTAAAAGGCAATTACTTCTTTGTCTCCTTTTTCATTCAAATTTCTACCCTTGGATGATTCTGATCCATCCTCACTACTCAATTCTCCTCTCACGCCGCCTGGTTTTCCATGTCTTCACTCGTTGATTACACATGATTATGTGAAAGAGTCCTGAAATCTAATGGAATGCCAAGGAATAAGGTTAGTGGCTGAGTGCATCCTCCCATGTTTTGGGGGAGTGTGTTTTCTGAGCTGTGCTTCCTCATTAAACCTGTACGTCTCTAATTGCTTAAAATCATTTTCACAAAATTTCGAAGAGTGCTGTAAAGGGGGTTAGGAGATCTATAACTTTAGATAGGTGTGTTTGTTTGTATATATATTTTTTTATTTAAATATTCTGAAATTTTTCGTGAAACTAAAGTTGTCACTTATTGTTACCGGAAAAATATTTTGTTAACATTATCTTTTAAGCCGGTTGACTCACAGAAAGTTGATTTGAAGCTGAGTTACTTAGAATTAACGTATGAAATCCATTCTTAATTAATGGTTTTAGGATTGTTAACATTATACATAAGGAGAATTATTACTTTAGTCGAGACAATTATTTATTTGTTTTGATTAAAGAGTATTGAAGTTCAAAGTATTTCATGATTAGTTTGATGAGTTATATGTAATAAAAGGGATTTTAAATTTTATTAATATATATTATATCTTATCATTAATTATTATTATTATCATTTTTATTATTTATTGCTTCATTTTCTTTTATTATTATTATTCATTATTATTATTATATTATTTTATATTATTAATCAGGAATTTCTAATATCGTAATTGATGGATTAACACTTTATTTTACCATGAGAATAGATTAGCTATTTATTACTCTTCATTTTTTGTTAGGTTTCGAACAGTTGTGGACTGTAAGTTTTTCACGTTCAAATCCATGATTGTAGAAATTCGCACTTGAAACATCAAATAAATAAATCAACGAAAAGCCAACAGTAAAACAGATCCTACTGTTATAAATGAAAAAAAATAGACAAACTAGTTACTTGGAATTTGGCTTGATATAATTTTGTCTGTAGAGTAAAAAGACTTATATAACTCATTAAACTCAAAATGTACATCGAAAATAAACAAAAATGTGGTCTAAGATTAGGTGTGTACCGGAACTGAAATTCCGGTTCCGGCCGGACCGGAATTAGCCGGAATCACCAAAAATTCCGGCCGGATTCCGGCCGGAACCGAAATTCTTATGAACTTTCTTTATTAAAGAATGTAAAAAAAAAATTCTATAAACTTATTCAATATAAAATCTATATATAATAATATATAATATAATATTATATTAAATAATTATAATATTATATATAGTATATAATATATATATATTGTATTATATAATATATTTAATTTTAAATATATATAGTATAATATAATATACTATAATTTCTTTCTTTCTTTCTTAACCTTTCGCATCTTTGCCCCAAGATTGGGAGTAAGGTGCATGTCGAGCAATCAGAAAAGGAAAGAGTAGGAGAAACATGACAACGTCGAAAAGAAAGCCAGCCCTCCCCCTCCCCCCTTCGTACCATTAATTAGTGAGAGCTCGTACACAGACAAAAATCCACCCTAGAGCTCATGGGACCGCGACGGACTCACTATGGTAATCGTCAATGTAAGGTTCATCCCATCATACCATTGGACCAACCATGCCCCCATACCAAAACCGCCATTCGCTCCTATTACACCACACTTATATCGCCTCAGCCAAACTTATCACATTTCTCTCCTTCAGACATTCGTCACCGCTCAATCCACTTTTCTCTTCGGTCTCCCAGGTCGGTTCCCAACACAATCTCCACTATATGCCGATTAACCACGGCTTTATTCTCTTTCCGAACTTGAGCCAAAGCATTCAACATACTAATTCATTTATTCTTCTTTACCCCATTTTCACCCACAGACTCTCTTAATATGCTTTCATTCCTCACTTATTAATTCTTCACACTAGCATGCCCCTAAGATTGCCATTAACACCATTGTGACTTAGATCAATTACTATTCCAGACATAGCTCTCCCTACATAGCAATATACACAAGGTAACAACATTTTTGCCCTCATGAAGACGCTAGCACACTCAAGACTTAGTTCCCTGTACATTACAACAATTAATAGCACCGCACCTTGCTGCCGATTCACAACACTTCCTTACTACACTCTGCATTCTAAGCGTCCTGTTTTAGAAAAATCAACACCTTCCCGAACTCTAACACTTGCTCCAATTGCTCATCATCTAACATAACTACACCGAGGACTGTCCTCATCACAACCATAACCTTACTCTTAATCCTACGTTTACTTATCAGACCCCTCCCTTCTACATACACCTGCCAAATCTTCGCACCAATCTGTCTGCTTCAAACTCTCTTTCAGACTGCCAACAAACCAAATCATCCGCATAATTCTTGGATGTTAAATTTTTTCAGAATGTTTTCATATCTACCCTCACTTCTAACACCAATTTCCATGCCATCCCAACCTCGAATTCTATTCATACCCATCCCAATATAAACATTGAATAACCCAGGAACATTAAACAACCATGTCCTCACTCGTATTAGATCCCATTAAACAATCAACCTATTGACACCATTTGTTTCATTACACACGCTCACTATCGTCATAAATACTTTTGATTCATTCAGAAGCCTACCACAACACCATATATAACTCAATACCTAGCCATTAAGATTTTCCTATTAATCAGATCTCGCTGATTGTAAAATCATAAACTAAGATTAATTATATTCTCAATATATATAATATATAAATACCATTTAGTGTAATTATATATATATAAATAATATATACAATAACTATAAACTTATATATATAATATAAATATATGCTAATATATATATATATATATAAATAATATTTTATATATATATATATATAGTATGATATATATATGATATATATCATATATAATAATGATATATGATATAATATATAGTATATATATATTATTATGAACTATTGAAAAATTTATGCATTAGATTGAGTACCACAAATTTGTCATAAGAATAACCATCACAAAAATGTTTTAAATGCGATCATTCCTCGTTAAAAGAGTTTTTTTATATTAAATAATCGTTACAATACACCTATATAAGAGAGTGTAAAATTTCAACAGCAAAAATAAAAACTATGGTAGTCAACCAAAAACTTCAATTCAACGCAACTTCTATAAACCTATGAAGATATCACGAAGACAGAATGTTCGGGACAGTACACAAGAATTTGGTAGTAAATGGAGAATCCTTGTATTTTCCGAGCAACTGACGACACTCCAAAAATAGCATAAAGATCCGAAACCGTTGCAACAAGTGAGTCTTGAGAAAATTCTTCCCCAAAAAAGTATTGCCAATCAATGCCCCAAAATCACAGGCAATTCATTCAGAAAATAATTATATATTCAAATTTAGTGGGAACTGATTAGAAGTCGAAAGCAGGGATACTCAAAGAACTTGTGCCATCTTCAACAAACATTCTTATTGTTAGTAGAAACTATTTTTTTGAATAGAGAATATGATATTGCCACTTCATAGGAGTAAACATTGAAATCAGCAGTATTCGAGAAATTATCTAAGGATAAAATATATTTATACAGTATATGTGTTAGAATATTCCACGAGTCAGTTATTTCATTAACCTACTCACTAGGCATACGAGCCATTTTGAAAAATTGGACTAGTGTATTCCAATTCCATATAATGGTTTGTATCTATGTATGGATGTATGTAAAATATTGTTATATAGAGGTAATATTTACTTTTTATTTACATAATATATCATATATATATAGGTGTGTGTTTATAGTATTTATATATATATAATCATATAATATAGATTATATATAATATATTATTATATTATTATAGTAATATTAAAATAGATTATAATTATAATATATTAATATATATATATATAGATATATAATTATAAAATATATATATCAATTATATATATAAATATAATATATATATATATATAATTCATATATATAGTTATAATATATATAATATACCTATAATATATAATTATAATTTTGGATTTTAAAATTTTGAAATTAATGAAAGTTTCTTATTATCTATATTTGAGAGAAGTTTTTGAGTAACTTAATATTTCAATTTACTTAGGTATGAATACACTGTGTGATGAATACCAAGGCTACATTTAAATTTTCGTTAAAGTTGGGAGGATGGTTATGTAAATAAAGAACTTACAGCAATTTTTGTATTATTTCAAGATTATTTAGTAATTCGTTCGGCCGGAATCTTGAAAATTTCCAGGCCAGACCGGACCGGAAAAAAAAATGTGCAAATTCCGGCACGATACGCCACGACCGTGCAATTCTCGGTACACTCTCAGTAAGATATTGCCCAAGTTACTAAATAAGTAATTTAGGTTAGGTTTAGTTGCACGGCATCAACCTTTTCATTATAATTTTTGATTACTTATATTTTTACTTATTGTTATGAATCTTATATTTGCACACAGTGTTTTCATTTAAATATAAAGCCTACGTCCATTCAATAATACTGGACTTTACAAAAATACAGCTCGAAATGTGTTTGCAAAGAGTATGTTAACACTACTAATAAGCATGAACTGCTTTATAGAGTTTCATTAAAGATAAATTAAAAGCTAGTTGCAGTTAAAAATAAATAATATAAAGAAAGAGAGATTAAGACAAGAATTTAGACAACAAGAAAAGAGCAAAAGGGGGACAAACAGTTACTTAACGCCACAACGGGCCGAACGGGGAAGCTCGCATCAACAAAAAATTTCACAGTAGCATATATACATAAATAGATGTTCTAGTGGTCAGAAAGGGAATATTTTTTTTTTTTTATTTTTTTTTTTTACCTACCGTTCTAGGGACGAATCTACTATATAATATTATGTAAAGGATATACACAGGCAATGTAGGGGGCCGAGCCGCTGGGGAACACAGGGGGATGTTATCCATACCCCGTAGGGGAGGGGGGGAACGCCGCCGAACACAAATACCAAAGAGCGGGGTTACGGAGACCCTCCCCGGGAGGGGGGAAAATAGTCCTACCCTTTAGTTCCCCGGAAGGCCGAGAGACCCCGACTCCTGCCAATCGGTGCGATATTACCTTTGGAGGTATTGCTTTATTACATATTTCCTTAACTACTTAATCCTTAATTAAAGCATAGATTTTTGAGGCTGTTTATCTATTTGATAGGTTTAGAGAATGATTTTTTTTTTTTTTTTTCATTATCACTAAAAACGTCTATTTTATGTATCATAGAGGCTACCTCAGTAAAAAAAAAAAATCTTATAGATACCAAGCTCCGGTCGTGGGCCGTTATAGTAACTTTTACCCAAAAGGACAACATTAGGTACTCGAGAACCATTAAGGTATTTTTCTCTTTCTCTCTCCTTTTAATTTAAGTAATCTCTCTGGATAATACATGAATGTACTGTATACAGTTTGCAGGTTTATTTGAAGCATGAAAGTTATCACTGACGAAGACCACCCAATAAATTGTTATTTTAAATTTAAATAATTTAAACAAATTTAGTATCCCAGTAATAGAAGAAGGCTGGAGACACCTTTAACTTTTTATTTATTCCCTAGCTAGGCTAAGCCTATAAGTTAGCTTGTTAAATTTTTGTTTAAGATATTAAGTTATTCATTTTAGCTTAGTGATGATTTAAACTTTGTAGTTGGTAAAATTAATACAAGATATGTGTGTGTATTTGAATAAAACCTTGAAGTAATATAAGAATCTGTTGACAACTTGGGGGCGTGAGAGAGTTGGGGGAATTTATTTGGGGATTATCGCTTCTTGGGCCCCTGCTGTAGTTTGAATGCAGAGAAATGTGTTTTAGGAAGGAGATTGCAAGACTGAGTGAAAAAGGATCACTGATTGAAAGTTTTTGTATTCAGTTGAGAAAGAGAGGAGTGTTTAGGAAAAAAAGTTAGTAAGGATGTCGAGGTAGGAGTAGGAGTAGGAGATTAGGAGTTATTTCTTACCCTTAAGTTGAAGGGAGGTTGAGAAGGAGGACAAACGATAGTAGTTGATAGTATAGGACTAAGATGAATGAGAGAGTTGTAGAAAATAGAATTAAAAAGATTATGCTCTCGAAATCAGTCAGCCTGTGACCTGACAAGTAGCCACGCGGTGACGTGTCTCCCGATGGCGGAAGGATCAGAGAGGGCCATTGGTAATGTTGAGTTTTCTAAAGGAAGACTGATACATTGATTGGAGACTCTATGATACAATACTTAGAAAGGACTTTTCAAATAAAGATAAAAGAAACAAATTTTGTTTTATCCAGGTGCCAGAGTGAAGTGTATATTGTAGAATAGGATATAACATAGAGAGATGATTGCAAATCGTTCGATTCAAATGTGATTGGATGTGTAGACAAATTAAGGAATTAACGACATTAAGAAGTATAGAACAGAGGAACCAATAGGCTATCAGGACTCCCAGTCAACTCCACTAACCAAACATGCTCAGGCAAATCCACAAAGACCTAGGGCTGTCAAATTGTGTAAACTACAAATCCACCAATTGCTTAGTCAAACTAAGCTATATATATAATATATTATATTTATAATATATTATATTATATATATATAACTATTATATATATATATATATATTATATATATAATATATTATACTTATATAATATATATTATACCCAAACCATTCAATGCATTAATAACTAAGTTATCGTCAACACACATGCCATCTAACATTAAATAAATAGCTAACTAAAAACCCGCCAATTTTTGCTTCGTCAAGTATAATTAGTATCGATACCCCAACCATATCATAAGACACATCAACCCTTTTCATTAAATGGTTGCAATCGATTATTGTCAACTCAACAACCTCGCGTCTGCAAATCATTCCAAACAATATTAACCTATTACCTATGGCACTGCTTCTTATAATCAAAGATGGCATGCGTCTATTGTTAATTTTATATTATGACCCAGCCCCTGGTCACGCGTCCATAGTTCTACTGTGAAAATTTATTGTCTCATGTATTATTCCATAGATGTAATATTTTGTACTTGTATCATGTCCCTCTGAGAATCGCCTATCTAACAGAAAGAAACACATTCTAATCCTTCAGCCTCTCCTATAGCTCTTACGCTCAAAACCCAGAAATCATCCTTGTTGCTCTACGTTGCCTCTCTCTAGCCTTGATAAAGTCTCTTCTTTAAATAAGGGGCCCAAACTTTGCACATTTATACTCTATTACTGGCCCATAACATTAGCATTATTCATTTCATTATTACTCTTGGCTTCATGTAAACAGACATTGGATTATTTGATGGCCCAGACATCTTATTAGCTTTCAATTTCATAGCTTCAAACACGATGACTTAGCTTGACTTCAGAATCTATGTTATATAATCACACCTAAATCTATTTCTTGGTCCACAGCTCAAGCCATCCCCATTCATATCATAGTTAAAACTTTATATGAGTAACCTAGGTGAAGAACCTTACACTTTTTACTATTAAATTCATTGCACTTATCTGCCCACCCAAGAACGTTTATCAAGATCATTTTGAGCATTTAACTATTCCTAACTAAGGTGGCCACTTTAGTATCATCTGCATAAACTTAGAAACCTGCATTTAAAGTCACTGGTCATAATCATTTATATAGGAGAACAATAGTCGGCCCAGCACTGAAACCCTGTGGGACACCACTTTACTATTCCCATTATTATTTATTCCATTTAAGTGTACACAACCTGTTGCTAGTTTCGCAAACCACTCTTATAATAACCAATATACCACTCACAAACCATATTACACATTGCGATAACTTTTCATCAGCCTTGGATGTTGGGGAACTTATCAACAAAAGGCTTTACTAAGGTCTCAAAATAGCAATATTACACACTAGCGATACTCTCGGTCAATGCAGTCAGATGTGGAAGCTTCTGGTGCTAAAGTATTAAAAGGCTCTGTAGCTACCTTTCTGAACGGCTTGGAGTCATACAAATACTTGTTATTCTTCTAAATATTTTCTCTATCATAGACCTTCAAATAACTTTGTCCAGACACCTTTACAACCAACATAGATGATAGGTTTAAGCTAACTGCGTATATTTCCAAAAGTTCTCCTCTACGTACGCTTCCTTTATAAATAGGCATACATAATGTGTTTCAGTAATCTGACCTCACCAAAATGTTATAATCGCTTAAAAATCAATACAGTGCCTTTGCAATGCTGATACTATCCTCTTTCAGAATTCTACCACTAGTACATCCACTCACCCTGCGGCTTTACTGGATCATATGGATTAATAAGACGTTTGTATGATCCTTTTACTCAAATCAAATTCTGCAAGTCTATTTGTTACATCATTCAAGAACTATTAGTCTCCAAACTAATTTGTAAATCTTTTCCTGCTGTAAACACTGCAAGCAAAATTAAGCATGAATAATGTGACACAACTCCTTATACTGAACCTCACTAATTTCACAATATTTTAATGGGACCAATTTCCTATTATACTTTTAAATATAAAGCTAAAAACTTCTTCGGGTAGGTTCTTATGACTATTCCTTCTAAATTAATTTCTGCTCTCTCTGTGCTCTCTATTGACTCGGGTTAAGTTCATTTCTAATTTCCTATAATTTTCTAAATCATCTTCCTAATTACTACCATTGAATATTTCAACATTCTACGTGTTTCATTATCTTATGCTCTCTTTTCTCTCTCATTTCCACCAAACAGGTTTCTCTTCGCCACCCTAATGGGTTATCTTTAAAACCATATCTGGATGAATATTCATTTGCTTAAAATGTTTCCACGTGAAAAAACAGTTTGGTCTTTAAACTCTTTATCACTGTCAATCTATACTAAGCATGTTCTCGTTGAATAGAGACATAGAAGGTCACAAAGATTATAGCAGATGATGAGGAGTTGATTCAGAGATGAAAGATGTGGACAGGTGACATGCATTTCCTGGAGATGTTACTAGGTGTGCAGAGTCAGAAGGGAGGTTTAGGGCTATTACGGTGTAAATGCAGGGTTCAACTAGAATTTTGATTGAAATTTCACTGATTTCCAGTGTGGTGGGGTTGTTCCTGACCAATCCGCATTTTCGGTGCTTTGGTGACTGACCGCGTGGTTCGATTTAATTTTGGCGTATAAATATCTTAATCATTATCTCAGCATTATTTACTCAGTTCATACATTAAATTATTAAAAGTTACTTTAGAAACTGTTCATTATCATGGATGATTTAAAAAAATATTTTATTTTTTTCAGTAACCAGCCTATACCTTCCCATAGCCGTCCAACGCATCCTTTGTTTATTTTTTCAAAAGTAAACGATATTTATTCTATACAAAAGAAATAAATTAAAAGCTTACATTATGGACTAGGGTGAATACACGTCCCTGTGATCACAAAGTTCTTACAATGGGGAAATGAGGGTACTTTTTTATTTTCAAGCATCTGAATTTAATTGATAAATACCGATGCTTCTTCCAAAGCTTTCAGTTCTTAATACTCTCTTGCTCTTCAAAGTTTATAGATCTGTATAGATAATTTTCTTTTTTCAACCTTTTTATTTATATTACTTTCTTTATGGTTTCTCGTTTTGACTCTTGAGATGTATCTTCATGATCTCCTCATGGCAGCTTTACACTTTTCAACATCTTATTGAAGTAGAGTACGGAAACTTTATCGGACATACTTTCTGAGATCTTATGCATTGTGCACTGTCTTTGAGAAATCAGACTATGTTCTTTTCAGATTCTCCACTAAAATGCTTAATTTATAGAAAAACCTCCTTCCACTGTCGCTTTCCATGAAATATCTGTCTAGATTTGAATAAATTTGCCACAATTTCACATAACATTGATTGTCAGGTACTATAGAAAAAAAAAAATAATCCAAGTTGAGAAAGACATCACACATTTCAAAAATTTTTGAATTTTTTATAATTCAAGGGTAGAATGAGCTATCACTGCAACAGCTAGAGTGTTCGTGCTTTTCGACTTTCTAGAAAAACTAGGGGAGCAAGTCCCATGGGTTAATACAAATTTACATATTTCATCGGCCCCATTTTAAAATTTGAAAGCTACCGCACTATCTGGAGAAAACATTAAATTAAATGTTTCCCCTATATCCTGCACACAAGTTTCTTTAAAGCGATTTTGATTCATCCGACACTTAATGCCCATAGAGTTTCAAGATCGCCTGTGAACGATCATCTTAATGCAAAAAGATAAACTGATTGAAAATTGGATATTGGTTGGTTATTAAAGGAACACCACGGTGCATTTGACAATCAGTTGAAGTATGAATTAGAAGATGACATGAAATGGCTATTCAATTTTTGAGCTGCACACACTTTCACTAATATTTTTATTATTAGCGAAACATAAACGAAAAGGTTTTCCAATGATGGGTAGGTCGGCTGCCTAGTTTTTTTGACTTAAAAATTTCAAATGGACGTTTTTCCCGCTCTTGAATTTGGGGTTTATGTCGCTAATACTCTTCACAAATGAGGCTACCTTCGGTACAGATGGTTTGACAGTATTTACCTCCAAATAACATCCTCACTAATAGGTGCTGTTCAGGTAGTTTCATAATCGCTTTCATGTTTCAGTTCATTGTCTATGGAGCAAGGAGGCATTACCATCAGCGTTACGAGTATGAGGTTTATTGTCGACACTAATCTCAAGAGTTCTTATGGCGCCACGCAGCTCATTTCTTGACTTGGGTTGGAGGGTGTTATTCCGCGGTTTACCATCCTGCTCACCCTTCTACCTTTTCGCCTGTACGCTGTTAACGTAAAAGCTAGAGCATTTTTATTCTGTTAATTTCGTTTTCCAAGGGAGTTTTACCTTATTCTCTTCATTCACCTTACGAGAATTAATAGTTCCACGTTTACAGTGTGCGACATAATTACCATGTGCGCGATTTATCATTCGGCGTTGTAGGCTGAAGACTCCAACCAGGACCACTACAAAATTCTAGCTATGCGTGTTTTCGCAACAAACCTTCAGGAAACAACTGATTTAGAACAGATCATCTTTTTTAACGAGTAAACAAGTGTCTCCAAGATACCCCGTATAAAAGCAAATTTATATAAAGGGTGAATGATCTCATGATAAATACAGATTTGCCAGCAACTACTCGTTTGTTATCAATCCCAAGCTGCATGACCACTTCTTACCATAACAACATGACGAGGTACATTCTACTCTCACCTTATACACTCGTCGATATTACGCAAAAACAGCAAAGGATGACTTTGGGAACAACCTCTTATTTGTAACATAATTGAAAGGATAGTACTTCTTGGGTAAGAGTTACGTGTGATGCTGAAATTCTCGTTTATGAATCTCAAGATAGGGAAAGAAAAAGGGGCGGATTTCGGAAGCATATAGTGCTAATTGGGGAAGATGTGCGGATTCCATTTAACACCCATGCAATTAATCACTCGCTATCAATGGTCGAATCTAGGGCTTCTTCATCGGGCAAGGCAACATCTGATACAGTTTAACAGTGTGAATACCAGAATAAAAATACAGCGTTTATTTTTTCTCAAATAATTAAGTATGTTGATCATCTTGGTTGCGTGTCGTCAATAAATTCTATGTTGATTATTGAGTTATTATTAATTTACTATATATTATTATTATCTATTTTTATTTGATGTGTATATATTTTTTTTATTATATATTATTCAATTTTATTTTATATTACTCTTATTAATTATTATCTTGATTATTACTATTTATTTTCATTTTAATTTATTCATTTATTTTTTTATTAAATAACGTTTCCCTATTTATTACCTTTACATTCAACTCTAATTTGTTTTTATTTCGTTGCTTATGATATTCTCAAAATATGTGGGATATCTTCATCTCATGTGTATAATGAATAGTGAGTTTTGGATAATTAATTTTTATTATTATTAGTATATTAATATAATTATTATGTATTGATCTTTTTTGGAATTTTGTGACAGTGATTGTAGAATTATTTTCCTAGACAAAGCGATAATTCTATATTATTTTGATATGGATTGACAATGAGCTAACTTAATTTAAGTTGTTAAATAGGTTTTATTACTTATTATTATTTTGATGGAGTGAGGTGCTGTTTCATTGAATCCTAGATTGTCTATGTAGATGTTATTTATCTCTCTAATAATAATGTTAATGTGGAATTAAAGTAAGTGGTTTAATTTATACAGTGGGTTATGTGGGGATCTTAATAATATTCTGAGATATGGGGATGTGGATTATTATGATTAATGTGACTCGGACCATATTTTATATGGTAGCTACACCTGGAAGTATATGATGTTCTGCGATTGAGATTAATAGATATCCATAGTACGCTTCACAGGCCTAGATACTTTGTTATGCACAGGGAACTTTCGAATCAATAAGAGAGGCCATCATCTTTCCAAGAGCGATGTGAGATGCCTACATTATTCTGGCAACTCTCTAGAATTTATGCAAATATGGTTTTTACGTTTTCTTTAACACCTCAGTCATTAGCGACTATTTTATTAAGAAACCAAAAATAAAGATGAATGTCTATGGACCTCTCAACTCAGGTGTGTAAACCATTCAATATACTCGATTTAACACAGTATACAATGGAACGAATCTAGACCATCCTGCATGATGAAGTCACTTATATACTCACGTCAATGGCAACTCAGACCGATTTTGCGTGAAGAATTAATATAAAGAAGTGTGTGATTCGGTATCGAGGGGAAGAGTCAACGAGAAAAATCTGGAGTGAACCTTTCGAGATTCAGTACTCCTTTCAACTGATTGCTAATATTCTCATCCAATCCTCAGACGCTGTAAATAAGAAGAAGTGTATATGCAAGGTAGTAATCATGTTTGCGTTCATCAGTTGTGTGGGGGACGGATCTCTTCCTTCCATAATGTTTTTGGTACCAGGTCATAATTATTGAAATCCAACACTCTGTGTCATTAATATATGACATGACTTTTTACTATTATACTAACTATAATATCATGTAACTTAGTTGATATAGTTTCTGTGTGCGGTAGAATATTCTTTATTATATCAGTTGGTATACCAACTAAATCATTACATTTAGGTAATATAGTGATGCATTTTTTTAATAGACCTCTATGGCCAGATAGTCTATAATATAATTTATAGAATGAATAGATTTGTGTGAATAAAGTGTAGAAGATTTTTGAGGTACTAAATCGCCTAACAGATAAAGAAAATATAAATATCTTTAGGTCATATTAAATATAATCACTATAGTATAGTTTTGATTTTCTTATTTCTTAGGCAATATTCAATATATGCTATTTTGGTAAATAATCAAATAAGGCTTTTATCATAATAATAAATATATTGTCAAACTTTGCTATATAAATAAGTACATATATTTAATTTATTTATTTATATTAATATTTTTCATATATATATATATATTTATAATTCTAATAAATTTTATTTCAATATAAATAATTCGATATTTTTATATATATTATACCTTATTTTATATTATATATATATATATAGATATTAATATACTCTTCGATAAATCAGTTAGTATGATTATAATCAATTTTTTTATATATCTTGTTGGTTACATTATATGTTTTTAGGATTTTAGTAGGCGCTGAGAGGATCGACGGCCAGTCACGTTAATCCGTATACTTTATTTGACGTTTTTGGCAACTTTATATTAGGCTAGGGATTGTTAGCCACTTTTTTTTACCTAATTTGGCATTACGTTTTTTAACGTTTTTGGACACGGAAAATCAAGTTGGCTGAACGGATCAAAATTTAAGTTAATCGTTTTTGAAACTGGGAAGAAGCTCTTAACGGAAAGGTACGTTTATGTCCAACGAAAGTAACGAGGAAGCTTTCAGGATTTGACGCTAATTTGTAACTTTAGACTAATCCGTCTCAGAATTTGTCCGGAGGGTTATCTTTTTTATTAGTTTCATTACTTGGACGCATGATTTTATCTGGGAGGCGTGT
>JABUQX010139294.1:0-19002 GCA_015478945.1 Trachelipus rathkii | reverse complement strand
TGGTGCCTGATGAACTATTGCTTTCTCAACGTAAACAGGTTTGTTGCATAATTTCTGAGCACTATAAGCAGGTTAGGGATGCATCAAGTCAGTTCTATTGAAGCTTTGTGCGAGTGGACTAAGTGAGGATATCTCAGATTCGGCTGCGTGAAATGACTTGCAAATGTAAACAGCTATCTCCTTAATATCGGGATTAATTCCTATTTTCAGCCGCTTTTGTTGCTGCTGCTATGAGGATTCCTTTTCCCAATTCATATAGTTCCATGTCCTCCAAACAACTCTTTAAAACTCGTCTGCATCTTCATACCCTACCATTGGTATGACAGTGTCATAGGGGGTAAAACAGGTGTTCTTGAACTGAACCTCAGGAGAAATCATTTGACGTTCAGTTGTTCTTAATTTGATTCGGAGAAGAACCTTAAGCCTCCACGCGGCGCTTGCTTTTTACAAAAGAAAGTCGCTGACTCCATATGTTTTAGTATAATCGTCCCTAAATTTAGCGTCAATTCGCAGTTTTCCTCAGACTGTCTCTCACTTTCTCATAGCGTGTCCAGAATGAACTCTCTTTTAACCTATTGAGCATGTGCTATTCTTCGCCTGTAGCTCGCTAGTTCTTTGTTGTTGATGCTCTGATAGGTAATTTTCAGACTTTTCCTCCCAGATAGGGCACACTTCAACGAACTGCAGTCTTTTTCTCCCAAAAATTAGGAGAAAGACAACTAAGAAAGGCTCCAGTTATACAATCGGGTTTTCAGACACGAGACATAAATTTTTCTCTCGCGCGAGTCACATCCAATTCACAAGCGAAACTATTACCTAAAATAGGCACTTAATATTATATAGTAATATATATAATTTATATTACTATAAGATAATATATTATTATATAATTATATATAATAATATGTATATTGTTAGTATTATATAATTATTGGTATATATATATTGACACTGTTATATATAACTATATATATTTATTAGGTCTATATATATATATATATATAATATATATTATAATAATATTATTTAGCTATAGTATATATTATATATATAGAAGATATATATATATATAAAATTATACTATATTCTATATAGTTATTATATATATATTTCATAACCCATGTTATTAATATATATATAGTTCATTATATATATCATATTATACTTAATATATTAGAGTTATATATAATACATATAGCTATATATATATAATATAATTTATAGGTAAGTAATAGTAATATATATAGATATAAGGAAATACATGTAAATTATAACGTAAACTTCCATCAGTATTCTACACGAAGACAATATACTAATGAGTAAAGTATAATTAAGTAATATATAATTGAATTTTATTGGATATTACCAGATATCAAACTAGGGCTGTATGTGGTGGGATTTGAAGTTTTTAAGACATATATATATTTTGGGGGCGTGCATTGGATTTGGAGTAACTGGTTCATAATTTATTTTTTAATTTTTTTTACTTGTGTTAAATATTATCAATTCGATCTTTACTTGAGGGGCCTTTGGGGCATGCATTTGAATTACCCAGTAATCCCGCCCCCTAATCGGTCGCCTGAAGTTGGATGCATAAGAGCCCGATGCAGCTCTTGCAGATTGTAGTAATATGAAAAACTTTTTTTATCACTTTTGACTTGCCCTTAGAATTTGTGCGAAATTGTTTTTTAATCGAATTCCTAGCGATTTATTGGTGAAACACTGATTTCCGAATTTCACTATATTGAAGTAAAATATATCTCAAGGTATTATCTCTTCGACCACAGTGACAATGTCTGAGGAGAGTCCGTGTGTTCTTGTATTTCTGTATGATTCGTTGCTGTTTCTCTACAGGTTCATGAATGATAGGAAAGTCGGACTGCGTCTGGTGAATCAACAATGCGAGATTTAAGGATATTTTTTGCATACTTAATTGTAAATATAAAATTACTAAATTATAATATATCGGATTTGACACGAGAATACATATTCTTTCGATCTCTTCAGTCTCTTTAATTGCGATGTCAGAGCTGTGACCTAAAACAAATCCAAGATCGTCCAAGTTATGTTATATGGCTTGCTTTTGTAAACTCAGTTAGCATCCCTCAAATAAATTAATTTAATCAATATTTTTGCCTCCTTCTCATTTAGTCTAGAAATTAAGGTTTTTCTAACATCTTGTAATAAAACAGAATTTGCTCAAGTAGTTAATTGGTAAATAGTACATGTGAAAGATAATATTTGTCGAAACAGACAAAAAGATAAGTAAAAAAATGTATAAGGAATAGCGGCTAGCATGAGTGTGGTTACAAAGTTATTTGAAGTAACTCCAATTTTGTTGACACGGCTTCAAATTTCCGACATAATATTCATTTTTACACGTCGCGAGTCATAGGATATGCTGCGGCAGATTAAACAGAGTTACAGTTACGATCTATACTGTAGTTCTATAATATCAATCACTTTATATCATATATTTGGCGACTTTCTATTGCGATTAAGGATGTAGGTTTGAGGTTCTTCTATCTCCAATTAACTATTTTACTTCGTTTGAACAAAGGGCTCTGCTCTGGGAGCTGGTAAAAATCTTGGTAATCTTGTCTAAAAAAAATCATGGGTTACGTGCAAGGATCAGATTATTCTTTCATAGATCGACTATGTATTTGTGACTCTTATCAGAAATTATGCCCGACGTTTAACATCGTTCTCTCGAAAATGAGTTCTGAAAGTTAAATAGCTAGAATAATCTGTTATCTACACCATAATTAATAGATCCAGAGAAGTTCGGTGAGCATTCTTGTCGCCGCAGTTTAAGTGAGTTCACTCGCGTTTTTATTCTGCAGTTGTGGATTTCACAAGTCCTGTTTAAATTTAGATGCATTTCACCATATCTTCGTGAGTTATGTGTGGTTTGCCGCTCGAGCTTTTGCTTTGTATTTTACACTGACGTGAAGTTTGTGCGTTTTCGCATATGTGTTTGGCGTCTTGCGTCAGTTTACGTGCTGAGCATTCATGGATGTTCTGCGAATTGAGCGCGCATGATTTGCGTGCATTCGTTTGTAGCTGTCACGAGTGCTATGTGATGAAGGCGGCACTGGTCATAGTCGCTGACTTCCCTGATATCCAGTGAATCTTTTCGTTTGTTATATCCCTGATGAGCTTCGCCTAAAGACTCGTCTGTCGTTAATGTACTCTTTGCTCTTTTTGATAATATGTATTGTTTGCTCGGGAGAACGTAGCTTTTCACTGTGACCAATGTCTGTTATCCTCAACTCTTACAAAGGACTTTTTGTCTATTATAATTACTGGTGTTACTGTATATATATATTCAGTATATAATATCTAAATACTGATTAGTTGTTGTTTAAATTCAGTATTATCAATATCAATTAATAATTCTAAATGTTTACAAAAATATCACAATTTTCTTACATAATTATAAATTTTTATAGGAATCATGATGCAGAAGCAATATGGCTATCTTTCTCATCGTCTCTCTCTTACTCTCTTCTCTCTTCTCATACCCACTCTCTCTCTCTCCTATTCTCCTCCTATTTTTCTCTTCTCTCTTCTTCTATCTCTTCTTTCTCTAGGGTAAGATCTCTCTCTTATTTTCATATTTAAATAATATAGTTTAATATCATTTATATATAGTATATATATAATATATATATATATATATAATTATATAATATTTATATTATATAATTATATATATATAGTTATACGGTATACCGTATATCTATATATATACATATATCATTCATATACTAATTAATATATATTTGAAGATATACGTAGCTAATTACCACCAGAACAGAATATAACGTACTATTATATTGGTTTATATCTTAGTTGAATCAGGAAGTTAATCAACCCCGTTCCGATACTATTGAGGTTACTTCATCAGCGGGCAATATGGACGTTTCTGGAGCACCGCATCTGGTGACTCAATGTATCTCCCCACTCCAACTCCATTATCACTTCGCTGTCATATCAAAGCATATGTCGAGTGAAACTCGCCACAGCTTAAGAGTTTTGTTTACGCGAGATATCTTCATTTATATGCAATGATCCTTATTTATCCAAATATGTAATGTAACTAGCTCGGGAACTAGATCATATGTGTATATAAAAGAGTCTCGATATTCTCTCGAAACTGTTGTCTTGATCTATCTTGTCTCTCACTCTCTTAATTACGGGAATGTTTGTATACCCATTTCTAATAGAAAAAATACTATAAATATAATAGTCAATATTTACCAAATCTATTCAATTTGTCTTATATATAAGATAAATTGATCTAATATATGAAAACGTTACTATTATTGTATAGTTCGATACTACAAAGTAATATTACTTTGTGTACTATAATTAGTATGTGTCGCTGTAATGGAAATAAACGTTATACGAAGGAGATTATCTCTAGGACGGACATTACAAAATATACCTAAGTAATGAAGTAGGTGAAACCTTAATGAATGGAGCTCTAGTGTTACTTGAGTATATTAGAAAACTACATATTGTATGGATACATAATAATCATTATTATTTCATAATACGTTAGAAAAGATTCATATAATAAATGATATTGTTCAAGCGCTTACTCTCTATCTTCATATCTTCTACTCTTAACTCTTAATCTTCTCTCTTCTACTCCAGCATCTACATTACTCTCTCTTCTTCTACTACGTATATCTCTATCTCTCATCTCTCTCTCTCGTCATCTTTCGGAAATATTTAGCGGAATTGTTATATTTCAATGTATATACTTGGTATCACATATTCATATGTAAGTCATAGATAACTATATATTTAATAAAACACGCCTCTTGGCACCGAAGGAGACACAAACTGGCAGCTTTTTCCAAAGTTATTATTTCATAAATCTGAGAATTTGACACTATAAAAGAAAATGATACTTATTGTTAAGAATGTCCCAACATGTGAGAAAATTTACGCAGAGAGGATCGGAGATATCCATGGTGGTGATATAAAACTACAAATGTAGATCAAGATAGACGACAATAAAAAAAATAGAAGACAACTAGTAAGATCACAAAGCTCAAAGAAGAAACTATAATATAAAAAAAAAAAAACAATAATGCAACAAAACTTATAAAAGAGAGCATAAGATAACGGACACGATACAGAAGGATAACTTGCTGACAGCTGTTCTCACAAAAGATAACCTTATGAGACTCTAGTCTTAGAAAAAAGTCTGTAATCGACCGCATTATTATGTCTCATAGTGATGACATTATCTCGCACAGTATCTTTATCTCCACTCAGATCAAAAACTATATTGGTGTAAAACATAGTGGTGATGACAGGTTCACCCAAGTAGATTTCAGGAGAGATTAATACTAACTAATTATTTTTCGTCTAGTTCACATGACCTATTACTGAGATTCCACACGTGCAGAATACATGTAACCTTATACAAGTTAAGCATACATCTTTTTTCTACTTACGGACATGTCCCCTTTCATATTATCTAAATAGATATAACTCTATTTAAATAGTAAAGGTCACTAATCTTAGATATAGTCAAAATAGTTAGGTTTTTCTCTTAGAACTTATATCATGTGCAGTTGCACTTCATAACATCCGAAGGAGTTCTGCCTATACTCCGCTTGGTCAAGATCTCCTTTAGGGCGATCCATTAAGTTAGGCCTATTGCCCTCGTAGTTTTGCACGAAATAGCCGATATGCTCTCTTTCGATATACTCCTCGCAGGTGATTAAGATTGAGAGCGAATGTGATTTCCCTCTGCATGGTAAGTGTACTAAGAATATTTAATTGCAGTATATAATTGGACGCGTCGCATTAAAGCGCATATTATAATTCTCTCTAAATCATAGAGAATTTATCAACTCTCTGTTAGGAGACGTCCTTATTTAAGGCACTAAAATTTAGGCTCTTTAGTTATATAAATAAGGTAGGATATATTGGATATAACGATTATTGACCTAATTTAATGTTTCATATATTAAAATTAATCAACTATATTTTTTTCACTTTTATATTTATATTGTATATACTATTACCTAAATATAATATAATAGCTATACTATATAATATATATTAATTAATTTATTTATATTCAATATATAGTTATAGTTGTGATTAATATATATATCGAATATTAAGTATATATATATATCATATTATTATTATATTATTAATATAAACTATAATATATATATTTATATTATATATAATATATATATTAAGAATTAGTGATGGACGATTATTATCGTGTCACGTGACATCATTTTAGCTCTCCTCTTCATCAATTCGTCATACAGTCAATATTCTTGTACTCCGAATTATTTTTGGTATTACCGATCTTTAAAGGTACGGTTAAAATTATTTAACATCACTAGAAATTGGAGAAAGATTCTGTTTCTGCTCATAATTTTAGAGCTTTAAATTTAATGTATATATCAATTAACTATTAAATGCATCATCTATTTCTTGTTCTCGCCTCTTGCAAACTACAATTCCTCTACGTACTTTCCAGGCATTGTACCCAATCTTACGTGACCTCAATCCACTTTTCTTCGATCTCCCTAGACGCGGTCGATTCGCTAGCACACTCACACGTATATACATACCGCTTAGCAACCGTACCTATCATCTCATACCTTTTTCCAATGACCAAACCATCTCAAGTTACTTTCATTTATTGCTCTCATTTTATACCCCTCTTTCACACTTACACACTAACTTCGATTCTAAATATTGTTCATTCCTTAATTTTATTCCTAAATTCTTTTTTGCCCATCAGAAGCTCCCAAGGAGGCTTCCATTCTGAACGACATTATGTACTATTAGAATCATATATTCTATATTATTATTTATAAACCTCTATTAAGCTTTCCAGCGATATTAATAGATTCTCACTTACTATACATATTATATTTAACAGTAATAATATCCGCTAGATTGAGATACCCTCAGTAAGCCCTGCCTAGCGAAAATCTCAAGAGCTAGTCTCATTTGAGCATCGGCGAGGATCATCGATAATACACAGGCACCTTCCTGCCATTTATTTAAACTTGTACCTTACTATATAAAAAAATAATTATGAATTATATAATTCCAATATATTATATCCTAAATATTAAACTCATGAACTTGATTCCAGCTAGCAATCTATTCACCATATACTAGTATTTAACTTCAACTCACTTCAATCAAGTCCTATTTTATCCTTATACTGCTTATCTACGTTTTACTTTCCAACTTTCTCCTCTATTTACGCCATACTATATAATATATACTTTAGAGAGAGACACGTTGCCGAAAAGTGAGCGACGGTCTACCGCGATGCGCTAGCTCTCACTATCATTTTCCTCTATGATCTACTCGCCAGCTATATTCCAAACCAAATTATCCGCAAATCTGAACTAGAGAGTTATCAGCATATCCCTGGGTCTCCTCTCTCTATCCTGTTACTTAAGCCCCATGGGTCTCATATTGTCTACCCCAGCCCTCTGACTATCTATTTCTCAACTCTCTCCTCATGCGCATATTAATGAAATGAATAAATTATACCAAGTGACGACTCAATCAACATATCGCCAGTTCTTCACCTCCTCGATCTTCAAGAATTCGAAATAGTGATAAGAGCCAAACTTTCCTCTAATCGACATGCATTTTTTAGTAATAGTACATTAACATCATTCGGTTATCTGATAGATTTTTTCCTATTAACGTTCTATCAACATAGACCTTATGGATAAATTCTCAAGTGTTATGTATGTGCCCTTCCTATCCCAAATAAATCCGGTTACCAACCACCAATATAGAATCTAGATATCACTCTACCAATTTAGATGTCTTTTCTAATCTAAAAAAGTACTTTTAAAATCTATTTGGGTTATGGAACGACAGTCTACTCCCATATGATTCACCCACCTCAAAAACCTGTAATAAAGCTTAATTTATTCTCACTTTTATCTACTCATCATTTTATTTTCATTAACTGTGAAAGATTTAGAATCCATCACTACTTAAACTTTAACCACTTACTAATAATCGTACAACCTTATGATTCTTTCTAACTCAATCTAGTCCTTCAGTCATTCGAATATACTCATCATGCTTTCCACCAAAAATACCAAGCATATAAGTTACTTACCCTACATCGTATCATAATAAATACTTAAATTCTCCCTCGGTTAAAAATTCTTTTACTCATAGTTCCTCTATCTCCCTTCATGACTCCCTAGTTTAGATAAGTAGTATGTATATAGTTGTATATTATACTAATTTTGTGCTATCCTTTAACCTCAATCCCTGCGGAATACAGTTAATACTATACTTTATCTTAGTAACAACGCATATTTTTACTACTCACTCTCACCACAACTCAACTAAACACTACTACCTAATCTCGATCTCCTCCCTTCTTTGTTAATCATTTGCACTAAGTGTTAAAATTTCGATAACTAACTCTAGTGAGTAACTTGGCAAGAATGTGTGCCACTTTATAATTCCACATATTTTACTTTCCTTAGATCACGCCCTCCTACCTATTATCCTCCTCTACGCGCTGTACTCTGAGACCTGAGATGACACCTCTACCGCTCGAGAGATGATTGGCCACTCCTAATTCTGCTGTGCTGTTCGATGCGACCTCTATCGAGAGATACCCTGTCACACTTACTTCATTCATTTCTTGACAATACAATCTTCTGCTTCTATTCTACTACTTGTGTTAAACATACCTCATACAACTTCCACATGCATAATCTCTATTTCTAAGATGCTCAAAATATCTCCTCCACACGTTGCTCATGCTTTCATGCCGAGTTCATTCAGTGTACGAAAAACCACCATTCCTTTCTAGTCTCCTATTCTAAGCTCAGCTTCTTCTCTCTTAGTTTCTTCCAATTCTCCTAGCTTTGCGCTCGGCCTCTCTGTTCAGTTAAGATGTGGTGGGCCTCATTCCCTGGTCTCTTAGTCTCGAGTTCGCTCGTTGCATCCTGCCGAGACTCGACAATATATTTTACTTCTGATTACAGTCTTCTTCGATACATATTTAGTATCCCATTTTCTATTTATATTCGGTTCTCCTCCTTTTATACTCTGCCATCATTCCAAGTTACTTTCTATAACATATGTATACTCCACTTATCATTGTCTTAATTCTATCAAAGATAACTCACATAATACAGCCCAATCATTTCTTCTCTCTTTACTATTCTCTTACTCTCCGGCAAATTATCTGTATTCCACCGTTGTGCTTGTCTATTTACATCGTGTGTTTAAACATTCTTTACTTCCCTACTTCTCTCCGAAACTGAGTTCCCTATTACTTCTTTCTTAGCCTACTAGCTACAACCTTTTCCTGTGCGACGATACTTGCTCTGCTCATTTAGATATTCAAGTTTCCTCTACGTCTTGTTTTCGATATACAGATCTTCAGTAAATAGCTGAATCCTATATCCGTGATTACTTGCATGAAGCGCGTCTTATAAATTTATTGAAGGTCTTTTTATATACCTTTGATATCACTTAATCTTTCACTTTTTCTCTCCTACCACTTCATTATTATTATTTATATATTATTATACACCGATCACTTATTATGTACCTGTTATCTCTGTCAGTGTTCTTCACAGAGAACGACACCTACCCAATCTGACTTAATGTGGAAGCTTTTTTATTATGGTTAATTATTCTCCTCATGGTGCTACTATAAGTATACGTGATCAGATTATGACGGATAAACCAAGTGTGTCTACTCACTGTGTAATCTAACCCTATTCTTATATGGATTGTGTTTACTCTGCTTTTTGCGTGGGAGAGTTTTTCTCGTGGTTTGCGACAGCGCCTTATGTTTATGACCTTGAGGACATATTCACTGTTCTAAACTCCTACATTAAAAACTCTAGTTTACTCGTGTAGAAAATTGAAACAGATCCTTGTGGGATTTCATGTGAATTCTTTTGCTCTTATGTTGGCATTTTGCTGACAAGTCCTCACTTTAAATTTGTTATTCCGATCTTCTCTTTTAGCACTTGACGGTTCACTACTCGTGTCTCTTATTTTGTCCTATTAGGCTAATATATTAATATGTCGCAAGCCTTATATGCTTGCAATTTCTCATTATTGGACTTTGATATGCCTGGTGCTTAGGCAGATGATGTGTAGTTTAAGGTTCGTATATATTATTTTCTCCAATTAGCTATTTGTTTTGATGAGGTAAGAATGAAAAAAAAATGACAGTATAAAACTGACCTTATATTTTCTGGCATATATCAATAATCCATGATTATTCTGGATAACTTCTATCTCTTCAAATGAACGTTACTCTCGCACACAAACTAATGTGAGAGAATTATCATCGTGATAGTTAATTAACAGAATAAAGAAACGGTAGAAACCTCCTTTATACCAAAAACCTACTTTAAGTTATTTATTTAGCCAAGATAAAAAAAGAGTATTTGCCAGGTGTATTGAATGATTTTTAAATATATATTTATTAATAGTTATAATGTGTATAGTGATTATTGTTTCCTGTCAAAAGCCTAAATACATTATTTCTGTCACTTATTATTCCCTTTATTCAACATTCTTCTTCTCTAGTGCATTATCACTAAGCAATTCTTGTAAGGGAACTCCTTCTAAAAGAACTACTCTAATAAATTTTTTCCGTAATTTACTCCACTCCATCTAATAATATGCTCGAGTTCAGGTATGGTATAAAGGAGAGGTTTACAGAGATTCAGCGCTTTCCTTTCCTTAAATATATAATATAATATTATATATATATTTATATAATATGTGAGTATATATTATATTATATATACTATTATATAATATTAATATATATATATTTAGTATATAACTATATATTATATATATTATTATATTATTATATATATATATATATTAATATATATATATAATATATTAATATATATTAATATATATTTATATATATTAATTTTATAATATATGATATATATATATACTAATCGACAGAATCTATAAATATTACTAAGTTTTATATTATAATATAAATATAAAAAAATAAATAATATAACAAAATTATAAAAAAAATAAATAATAAAGATTAATATATTTATTTATTGATAGTTACTGAGGAAACATAGCAAGTATCATAATAAAACGAATCTCTACAAAGTACTATATTCAGCATAATAAATCTTCAATAATATATAGCTCATACTTTCAAGTGATCTCATAATATTTGATACTTATAATATTATGAATACTCGTCCAAAACTAGAACGCACACAAAGGTACGTTTGGCGAGGAAAGGTAAGAAAGGTTGAAGAACGTCAAAACACTTTATTGACACTGGCATTAACAATGGTTGGATTTCCTCCCACAGAATCTCCCGATAGGTTCCAATTTTAAGATTGTGTGAGAACAAAAGGGCAGTTCAAGGTAGTCTACGATTAGAATTGGGGTTCGGTGTTCTGAGCAGCTGAACACAACAAGTTAGGTCATACTTAACTGAACGACGGCCCACGGGGGGTGTTGGTGCGTCTGATCTACCGTGATAGTGACACCCCATTCGTAGGCACGGTACACCAAAAAACAATAGAATTCTGCTCTCACATCCGCGCGTCCTGGCATGTCTTTGATGAGTGCGAATGTCGCTGGGACACTGATTGATCCCATACGTCGTTGCATGCCTGCTCTGCAGTCGGCTAAGCGATTCGTGGAAATGGCGCTGTTGTTGCTAACGTACGGATGACCGACAAGTAATTTCAGGAAAAATGTGAACCATAATGTTCGATTAGAGAGATTCGAGGTAATGCCGAGAACTCATATAGCATGGCCCACTCTCAATCCCGTAGATTTGAAAGGTCCCAAAATAGTATCTCGTTCACACATTGGCCCTTGTGTGGTCTTGCATTGTCATGTTTTAGGATGAAAGAATCACCGATGTAGGGGCATTTGCACGCATGCTATGGTTCGAGATGTCTGTGATTACCTTACGGCTGTAAGATGCCCCATCGATAGCATGTGCAAACTACCGCTACAGGTACCCAATAAAAAGGATGCAATTCCCAGCTTAATATAAAAACCGACACATAACTTTCAAAACGGAATAACACAATAGATTAAAAGTAAGCACCTGCAAGATCCCATATGCATTATTGCGCGAACACCTCTCGTCGGATTCGTGGTCGTCGGTTGACGGTCCGTGGTATAACTCTAGCACGCCTGTCTAAAGATAATAATAATAGTAACCGAAGGTGAGATCGTAAATGATAGCACTCCTGGTACTCGCCTTCAATAATAGGCACATTTTGAAGTCTCCAATCGTCAATCAATCAGTACCAATTGAGTATGTGTTCTCGTATCATAATTGCCAAATGTACAGACCCGAGTGCCAGTGAGGTGTACAGAGCATAGAGAAACCTATGCAGGCTCGGGGGCAGTTAAGGAAATTATGATCCGCAAGGCGTCGACAACTGTATTAGATCAAGATTCCCTGGATAGCCTTATGTACTCCTCGCCGAAGCGTGTGTGTGCAGATCGTCCGTGCGTTTGGATATGTGACGCTTACTGTAATGTTCAATCAGCAGACTGATAAAAAGTCCGTTCTCAACTGTGTATCGTGGACTACCATTTTTACCTCGGCGGCATTCATGTTGTCGGGTTCCTAGGTACCGTTACCACTTGGACAACAACGATGAAACGTTGGTAGTGCTCTTTTACTCACTCTCCCATAACGCGACACGAATGTCTCTCGGGTTTCCTGTGTGGCCTTCATGAGTAATTGATTTATCTGCACGCACTGATCTTTAGACAGTGATAATCTCGCTCACTATCCCCTCATGTTTATCCCGAGAGTCCGCTTCGTAACGTTTGGCCATTCATGAATCCCCCACCTCGATTATAACACCCGCTAACCCTAACCGTCCAACACTATCCGATCTAATGGTACCTTGAATTTTGTGCTTTTCCTCCTCCAATATTCTTAAATCCCGACTATTGTTATGATGAAAAGGTATTAAATATCCATAGGTTATTGCAAATGTTCCCTGATTTTGCCAGATGGCCATCGAACTATTGTTTGTTAACCTAGTACTAGTGAAACTCACAATGTCACAATCAACTTATGGTGTCACCTTCGTTGTAATGTAATTCCTTATTTATATATTATAGGCAACATCGATATATTCTCTAGTCGTTCGATATGTGGTCACACACCGTTTCGTTAGATACATCACGTTCATGTCATGATGTAGCTAGATAAATTCATTATGACTTGTCAAGGGATCAAATTCCCGCTTTTAACCTCATACAAGTGATCTACTTAACCTTTCTTGAAGAATTCTACTAATGTATATTTGGAACGATTACTTAATTTAGTAACTTATAATATAAGACTAACATTTATAAATATAATTAATAATTATAAATAATAAAATTAGCAATATATTATAAAAATTTAATTTAAATATTGAATAAACAATAAAAAGTTGGTTTCAAACTGAATCTTTGCATTCAAACCTATTATAACAAATAATTCAATGAATAACAAAAAAAAACGCTAAAAATTATGAAAACTTTTAATTTAATATATATAACATGTAGAGAATTTGCATAATATATTTTTTAAGTAAAAACTCAGTCTTGGTTCTCATATTATTTATTGGAGACAAGGTAATTAAATATTGCAATTATTACAGGTAGTACTAAGAACTAAAAATACTTCTAAAATGTATATATATATATATATATGAAGTAGATCATGAAGACAAACCTTTGGAATTTATGATGTTATGCTAATTGTGCTGCCGATGGAACGTCACTTGATAATATGTTACATTGATATTTAAACATATATTTTTGATGAAGCTTATCTATTGTTAGGCTTGATGAACAAGTTATGCATAAATACTTCTTGTTCAGTGTAATGGTTGTTGATTGGCGTAAAACAATGGAGTGGTATAGAAGACAAGTACAGGATGATGATATTCATCATTATTCATTAGAAATATAAAATATAGAGAATGTTCATCAGGGTTCAGTGCTAACTCCCGACCCCCCACTCCTTTTATTCCTAATCTGATAAATTGATTGATGAAGATATAAATTTAAGGTTTTAAATTTGTTTGTGGACCACTAAGACTGATCACTTTGCACAAAGAAGTATATAATTAACGGATGGTGCCGTCCCCCCCCCTGGCAAATAAAAAATTTTTCTAGGGGGTTGAAAGATGGCAATTAAATTTCAATAGTAAAAAAGTGAAGGATTCTTAATATTGGTAACTGGACTAAGAATTTCAATTAAGATGTAAATTAGAAGGGGCTGGGAGTGATTGATAATTAATATATAATCATTTGAAGAAGTCCGAGAAACGCAAGAATATTCTTGTTTCTAAATTAAATTGCATTCGGTAACTGAGGGCTAGAGGTGGAAGTGTTGAGTTGTTTGACGTAATTTGCGTTAAGTTAGGTACCAATATTAGTCCCTAGAACATTAAAGATGCAAAAGTTAAAAATAAGGCCCACATTTTTTTTCTATGATTTTAAGAATAAGGACCACATATTTTTTTTTCTGCGGATGTGACTTCTGTTGATGGAAGACGCTGGTAGAAGACAATGATAACTATCAGAAAGTGTCGGATGTTCTTACTGCCAGAGTCATCAGAAATATATAGGTGGCGACTGGAGGAAAAGTGTTCCTATGATGTCTTGAAATCCTCTATAGATGGATTGGGATTACATTTTAGTACAGTTTCTTTTCATTACCAGAGTAAGAAAGTCAAAGTGTAGGTTAAGGCGACGGCTGTCGAAAGTGAGGATCGTGAGGTTGAGCATAGGCTCAGCAGTACGACTTCAGTTAGCAATGCAGATCAGAGTGAGCGAGCGATAGTTTTTTTCCCAAGAATTTGAAGAATAAGCAAGAACGAGGTGACTTTTCCGGATTACCTTATTCTGAACTATCTCATTAAGCCTGAGGAAGAATGAGCGACTTTAAGTAATCAAGTGTTGATGGAAGATTCCTTATATACATTTTTATAAATCTTTGTAATAAATTTGTTTACATAAATATTGATATTATTAGAACCATAATTTTTATGTAACAAAAATGAGTGTTATTTTTATAACATAACGGTTAAACAATGGCTCAGTTGAGATAGATAGATAGATAGATAGATAGATAGATAGATAGATAGATAGATAGATAGATAGATAGATAGATAGATAGATAGATAGATAGATAGATGATAGATTTATGTATGGATGAGAGAATGGAAAGAAACTAAAAAAAAAGGGGATAAAATAAAAGAGGGGAAAACTGAGCCAAATTTCTATCATAAAAGAAGGCGCGAATTCTGGCAATAGGAAATCAGTATAATCCCTCCATAATAAGAATAAAACGAAGATAATAGAAAATCCTGTAATAATAAGAAAAGATCTTTAACAAGAAATTGTCTTTACTATGGTTTTCGTGGTAAAAATCGGGTTTTAGATCCTTAGTGTTGATCATAGAAAACTACTTCCTGCTCAGCTCATCTCCTAGAATTTATACACCTTTATATATATATATATATATATATATATATATATATATATATATATATATATATATATATATATATATATATATATATATATATATAGCAATAAATTCTTATTCATGTTGCTCTATCTGTCTTTCAATTACGTTTCATTTTTTATATATTTTCCATTTATCTTATTATATAATATTACACATATATATTATTATTACATATTATTATTATTATTACATATATATGTATTATTATTTATATATTCACATACATATTACATATACACACACACATATATTATTATTATTAAGTTATTATTATTGATATATATATATTATATTATATTATATTATACATATATTTATTAATATATTATTACATATTACATTTAAATGATGTTATTATTGTAGAGATATTATTATTATATACATATTATATACATATATATTATTATTATTATTATATACATATTATTATTATTATTACATATTACATTATTATATTATTATTACATACAAATACACATTACATACAGTGATACATACATACATATTACATTATTATTATTGATACATTAGCTGATACATTATTACATATTATATTACATATTATATACATACATATATTATTATTATTATCATATATATTATTTATATATACACATACATATTATACATATACATATTATTATTATTATTTCTATACACATATTATTATTATTACATATTATTACATACATACATACATTACTATATTATTATTATTATTAACATATATACACATTATATATATATATTAATATTGATATTATTATTACATTATTATTACATATATATTATTATATATATACATATATTATTGGCTATTATTACATATATTATTATTATTATATTACATATATATATATATATATATATATATATATATATATATATATATATATATATAAGATATATATATATATATATATATATATATATATATATTATATATATATATATATATATATATATATATATATATATATATATATATATATATATATATATATATATATATATATATATATATATATATATATATATACAGATACAGATACAGATCATTTTATGTATGCATGAGAGAATGTGAAAAAAAAAAAAAAGGGGATAAAATAAAAAGAGGGGGAAAACTGAGCCAAATTTCTATCATAAAATAATAAGAAGTGAATTTGGCAATAGAAATCAGTATAATCCCTCCATAATAAGAATAAAAACGAAGATAATAGAAAATCCAGTAATAATAAAGAAAAGATCTCACCAAGAAATTGTCTTTACCATGGTTTTTTGTGGTAAAAATTAGGGTTCAGATCCTAGGCTGATCATAGAAAACTACCCTGCTCAGCTCACTCCTAGAAAATACTAAGAAAAAAAATACTAAGAAAAATACTATGAAAATACTAAGAAAAATACTAAGCTTAAATTTCGAATATGAACTAATAAGAAAATACTAAGAAGATAACAATAAGAAATAAATACTAAGAAAAACTAAGAAATAAATGATTTTGTTTTCCATGAAAGAAAATAATAAGAAAATCCTGAAGAAGAATACCAAGAAAATACTAAGAATAAAGTTTTAGCGGGGGTAAATCTTTTGGGAGGAGAGGGAGGGGGGAAGGGGTAGGGAATAAATATAAAATTGAGGGAGTGTGGGTTTTAACCTTTGGAATTTTATATTGTATTCTAACCTTTATTGTTATTAGGCTGGTTTCTCTTGTATTATAATTTTAACCTTTTATTGCTATTGTTATTATTTGGGGTGTGTTTCTGTGAGTGGTAGCCGTAGGTTTTGGAGGTGCCGATGGTGGTGTCCCATAAAACGTGCAGCCAGAGTAAAAATAGATATAGAAGAAGGGGAAAGATGGGGAGGAGAGAGGGAATAAAGGTGGGATGTATGAACGTGAGGGGGGCAAACGAGGATTTGAAGAGGGAGGAAGTAGGGTTAATGTTCGAGGAAAAAGGATTGGATGTGTTAGGTAACTGAAACTAAGTTAAAGGGAAAGAGGGAGTTGGATTTTGGAAAATACAAGGTGATAGCAGGGGTGAATGAGAGAGTGAGGGGGAGGGAAGGGTGTGGGAATAGTTATGAGGAAAGAGGTGTGGGAGAAGGTAAGGTTGTGCAGACAGGTGAGTTCGAGGGTAATGTGGGTAAAAGTGAAATTTGGGGGGAAATGTGGGTTATCTGTGCATATGCACCAGTGAATGGAACGAGGAGGAGTGAGAGAGAGAGATTTTGGAATGAGGTGAATGAGTGTTGGGAAAGTCGGGGTAAATGACAAAATTTGTCTACTGAGATTTGAATGCAGTGAGTGGGAAGGAGGGGTGGAAGAATAACAGTATATCATTGGGGTAGAGAGAATGATACTGGGGAAAGTCTGAGAGTTGTGTGTTGAAAGAACATAGTGTGCAAATGCCATGGTTCAAAAAAGTGAAAATCATAAGCATACATGGAAGAGTGAGATAACGGGAGGAAGGGCGGTACTGGATTATGTGTGTGTAAATGGGAAGAATAAGATGCAGATTACTAGATGTAAATGCATTTAGAGGGGCGGGGAGGGGATATCGGATCACTTTGCAGGTTAGTTAAGAGTGGAGAGAGGACGATTAGGAAAGGGAAAGTGAGGTCGGTGTTGGATTATAGGGAGTTGAATAAAGTGAGGGAGTTTAAGAGGGGGTAGTTGGAGGATAGGTGAGAGATGTGAGAGGGACGGAACTGGGAGGTGGAGGGGAGTGGATGAGATTTAAAGAGGCAGGTGAAGAGGCTAGAGGGGCATGTGGAGTAAAGGGTGGGTGTAAGAAGGAAAGGGGAGTGAATGGTGAGCGAGGAGGTGAAGGCTGAGGGTGGTGAAAAGGAAAGGAGGCTTTATGTGAAATGGCTGGCGCAGATAGAAAGCCAAGGAATATAGGCTGGTTAGAGAATAAGAGGGCGGTGAGAAGCAAGAGAAGAGCAAAAGATGAGTGGTGGAGAAAGGTGACGGAAACAAGATGTTTGGAAAGAAGTAAATAAGGAAGAAGAAAGAGGGGTTGGGGGGAGAGGATTAAGGGAGGAGATGTGGAGTGGATAGGAGGAGAGGATAAGGTGAGGAAGAGGTGGGGGGAGTATTTTAGTGGATTACTAAATGAGGTGGGTGGGGGAGGGGAGGTTGTTTTGCAAGAGGCGAGGATGGGGGGTGAATTGGGGAGGGAGGGGGAGGATGAAATACAAATGGAGGAAATTAGTAGGGCTTTGAATAAAGGAAAAAAGGGAAGTCCGCAGGTATGGATGGGGTGAGAATGAAATGTTACAGAATGGAGGTATAGGGGTGGAGGAATGGCTGTAAAGGTTATCTAATATATGTTGGAGGAGTGGTGAGGTACCGCAGTTATGCACGAAACGCGGCGCGTTTCACGATAAATGCGAAAACGGTTAAACACCCAATTCGAAATGGAACGAAGTAACA
>JABUQX010139293.1:20000-33113 GCA_015478945.1 Trachelipus rathkii | reverse complement strand
TAAGATGTAAGTAGGCAATAAGGGATGAAAGAGGTATCGAAGATGATGCAGTGTAGTGGGAAAGTTGTGAAAGTAGGAAGGTGGAGGGTGCAATTAAATGTTAGCTGAATGAGAGCTTACTCCATTTTAAGAAGAATGTGGATATGACCACAAGATTGCAACATTGGGCAGTGGGCGTGCCTTGGGATGTACCTAATACTCTATATATGCCATGGGAGATTATCTCGTCCGCTTGGTGAGCACAATTCACTCCGAATATATATATTATATATATTTATATATATTTATATAATATATATATATATATTATTTAATAATATATTATATATATATATATATAATTATATAATATATATATAATATAACCTCTCACTCATGACCACACCATCATGGGAGGGGCCATACAGCATCCAGGTTACCCGCCGACGTAAATTGGTATCTCAGAGATCCTCAGGATTGAAATGTTCTATGTGTTCTGTGTGGAGAGTAGTAAAACAGGAGAAAAGAAAGGATGTGCCCTCTGGAACCTGGGTACAGTCTTGACAGATTTTAGTAGTTTGGCTAAGGTTGAATCTGTGTTTGTAATATGTAAGATAGGGTGGTGGCCGCATCTTAGCTTAGCCAAGGATGACTAACTAGTTCTTGGTAGCGAGTTGAATTCTGGTGCTATTTCTGAGTGAGTGTTGTTAAAATGTGTTTGGGTGGTCTTCTCTGCCGTCCTTAAGTAGTTTCTGTTATGTCCTGTTTGTGAAATTTTTGGTTTGTAATGTGAGTTGGGGAGGTGCAGAAAAATTGTTCAGAATTGTTTTGTAATATAAGCGTGTTTGAGTCTGTGGTGGGTGGGTTAGAGAGTGCAAGTGTCATGGGGTGGGTGTTTGGGTTTTGGAAAAGAATTGTGTGCCTGTCATTTCCAGGTGTGTGTGTCTCTGAGTAGAATTTTGGTTTCCTCGTGTAGGTGTTGTTGCGGTGTTGTTGATGTGCATTCTGTTATGATTCTTAGAGCTTTATTTTGTGTCTTTGGAGTTTCTTTATATTATTTTTAGTCAGTAGTGGGTGCCAAGTTGGAGAAGTGTAGTTTAAAGGCGGTATAAATGTATTGTTTGTATATGGTGGTGGATGTTGGACTAATGTTTGTGAAGTCTGTGCCAGCGATGGTACTTAATATGTTCAGTTCTTGTTTGCAATGAAATTATGTTATCTGTGTGTTTTGTGAAGGTGAGATACTTGTCAAGTGTTACTCCGAGGATTTTGGGAGTTTTGTTAAAGGATATAGCAATATTGTTTAGGTTGACTTGGGAGTGTGTGTGGCGTCAAGTTGGCGGTCGGTGGTGATTAATGTAATTGAAGATTTGCTTGGTGAGGCGGACATTCTGTTTTCTGTTAGCCATGTTTGAAATTGGTCGATGTATTGTTGTGTCAAGTTTGTGGCCGTGTTTAGGTTCTGGTGTGTAGTGGCTATGGTGATGCCATCTGCGTAGGTTGTTATGACATGACTGTGTGATCTGTTTGTGATTGTGGGAGATCGGCCGTAAATAGGTTGAATAGTGTGGGTGTGATAGTATTGCGCCTTGGGTACTCCGTTGTTGATGTTACTGTTCTGGATTTTGTATTTGTTTGTATTTGCTGCTGTTCGTCCTGATAGAAAATTGGAAATCCATTTCTTAGGTTGGCGGGGATGTTAGATTTTGTTATTTTGTCATTATTATGTTTTTGTTTACTGTATTGAATGCTTTGTTTATGTTGATTGCTATGATTACTGATTTGAGTGTGGTTTTGAGTTTAGGCATTGACTGTGTGGGTTTTGTATAATGTTTATGAGTGCGGTGTAGTTGACCACATTTGTTAAAACCGTGTTGGGAATTTTTTAGATGATGTGTGGAGTTATTTGTTTAGTATGTTTTTTTCTAGTAGGTTTGCCATAGGTTCAAAAGAGGAGATTGTGCGATATGATTAAAGGGGTCAGAGGGGGCTTTTCCTGGTTTTAGTTGGTATATGATAACTTTTTTTCGGATAGGGGTAATGAAGTTAAGGGCTGTGGAGCTATTATATAATTGTGCTAAGCTAATTGAGTTAAGAGCTGTGTTCCCGTAAGTGCTGAGGTGTTGTTTGAGATGTTGTCTTGGGCCAGTGAGGTGGAGTTTTTTAAGTGTCTTGCAGTGGTCTAGGTTCAGTGTGGTTATTTTATTAATGTTGGACGTGGTCGATTTTATTTTCTTGAGAAGGGCTAATGATGAATTTCTGTTTTTGAAGGTTTGTGTTGTTTTTGACTCACTCTTTGCGAGTTTGAGAGGAATGTTTGGCGTGTTGTTCGTTGGATTTGGGTTTGTGTGTTTGGGTTTTTGATGGATTCGTGGAGTGCGTGTATGTTGGTTTGGTGAGTTTCATGTGTTTATTGTTTTCCCATTTCCGGTGTTTAATTCTGTGGTGTTGGATATTCTTTGAGAAGGTTGTAAGTTGTTGAAGAATTGTGTGTTTGTCAAGTTTTATGACTTGGGTGTAGGACGTTAATCTGGGTTTTGTCGCTGGTAGTTGATGTGGGATTGTTTTCTGAGCGAGTGCGTTGCTTGATTAGTTGTTTCTATTCAGGTGTTGGGTTGGGATGATTTTTTGATGTTTACTCTTTGGATGGATTTGTTAGCTGCTTTTTGAATTAAAGAAGTGAAATCTTATATATGCTTTATGAGTGTGATATGTTTGTGATATTAGGGGAGTATTGTTTTCTATATGGTTGGTGAATTGTGTGTCCAGTCTGCTTTTTGTAGTTTTTGTATGTTTTCTGAAGTGGGTAGTTTGGTTTTGTGGACATTTTGGTTATTTTATGATGATGTGGTGTAGGTGGTCGGAGTTAGAATCGGTTTGTGCTGAGCAAGTGGATTTGTGTGCAAATTTGCGTGTAACATAGTGTTAGTCTGGTGATTATGTTTGGTGGTTTGAGTGGGGGGGTTTGGGTGGTGTGTTTCTAGTGTGGATGTTTGTGTGTTAGATGTTTAGATTCTTCAAGGTTGGCTATGATGCAGGTTCCTCTTTGGTTTGCTTTCTTGGCGTGTACCATTTTAGGTGTGTGAGCGTTTTTGTTTTTGAAGTCGCCTCCATTGTGAGGTTGGGTAGGTGGGGGGGGATTTTGGAGAGGTTTGGTTTGTTAATTTCTGGGCATTGTGGTGAGGTTGTGGTGCGGAATGGTAGAGGTTTATTAGATGTGTGTTTGTTTATCATTACTGTTAAGGCTATTATTTATATATATAATATATATTATATTATAATATATATATTATATATATTATATATATATATTATATAATATATATATATATATATATATTATATATATATGTATTATATATATATATATATATATATTATATATATATATATATATATATATATATTTTTATTTATACATGGCGTCGCCAGCCTCAGCAAGGGGAGGCAGCTTAAAATTTTATCAGAGCTTTATTATATATATATATATATATAGCTGAGGACACTGAGGGGTGAAGACGTGTTTGCTCTTCAGTGCGATTTCCTGGCTCGATAACTGTTGTTTATGTTATTTGGTTTTAATGATTTGGTTTTAAATTATTTGGTTTTAAATGCTTTGAAATATACAGTTATTATTAGTATTGTTTGAAAATGAATCAAATTAGTTCGTGATAGCTTGATAAAAATATACGTGACTTTTTAGAAACCACATGGTTAAAGCGTATTTAAGGAAATTATTAGTTAAAAACTTAGTTTGTTAATAACATTGAAGATATTGTAAGATGCTACTGATTGCGAATTTGTGTAACAATTTAATTAAAAAGCTTGTGCTTAATATTTAAAAAGCTTTGAAATTGTAAATACTTTGTAAGAAATAATAAATCTTTTAAATCAGTTAGAAGTTACATAGTAAATATTCGAATTGATATGGAAGTTTTAAGTAAAACTTTAAACTTTGTGAAAGTTGCGAATTTATTATAAACGCTGCGATTTATGTATGCAACTTTGGGGAACTAAATTGAAGCTTTGTAAATAAACTTTTGTAATTTTGTGGATATTTGTAAACTTCTTGAGTGTTTTGCGATTTGTAAATTGAAGGTTATATTTTCGTGAAGTTTTGATGCGATTAAATTGTTGGAGTTGAGTACCTTATCACTGACAGTTATCGAAGTTATACTGAAAGAGTAACCATACCCTATTTCGTAAGTTGTATTTTTTATTTGAAATAAAAGTTAATATGGGATTCTCGTAAGAAATAAACATAGAGAATAACATTGGAGCTTTACGACTTCTTATACTAGTATTAAAAGTAAGCTGGTAAGAAGAAATCTTAATTTTGGAAATCATCATTCATTATACTTCAACCCGTCCAGCTAATGATTACTGTAAATTATTCGAAGATATAGTTTGGCTCCGAAGAGAAGATTTTACCATCATCGAAAGCAACTTGATTAAGGAGAAATAAATTTAAGGAAGAAAGAAAAAGAAAAAAAGGAAAGAAATTTTAAGGAATTTTAAATCAAAGGTTGATGAATTGAGGCCATCTGAAAATAAAAAAAAAAAAAAAAAAAAAAAAAAAAAAAAAAAAAAAAAAAAAAAAAAAAAAAAAAAAAAAAAAAAAAAAAAAAAAAAAGGGAAAAATAGTAAATGAAGGAAGAAGAGAAATATTGAATATCGAAGTAAAAAATAAAATTATAAAACGAAAATCAGTATTGTTACGAATAATCGAAAAAAAAGGGAAAGGGAAATAAGGGTAGTAAGAGAAAGAACTATAAAAGGTTTTTAAAGAATTTTAATAAATAATAAGTAAAAAAGGTTTTTAATAGATAATTTAAGTTTACGGGATTTAAGAAAAGGAAAAGGGAAGGTGGGGGATGGGAGGGTAAGGGAGGAAGGGGGGAGGAGGAAGAGGGTGGTGGGGAAATAGATATTAACTGATAGTGTGGGGGTTTTAACCTTTTATTGTTTTTATATTATTTTAACGTATACTTGTTATTGAGGGGTTGGTTGGTGAGCGGGGTGGTAGCCCTAGGTGTTGGGAAGCACCTAAGGTGGGGGGTCCCGTAAGCGTACAGCCTGATTGAGTTATATACAGAAGTAGGGAAAGATGGGGAGGAGAGTGTTAATTAGGGTGGGGTGTATGAATGGAGAGGGAGTAAACGAGGATTTGAAGAGGGAGGAAGTGGGTTTGATGTTTGAGGAAAAAAGGGTGGATGTGTTAGGGATAACAGAAACTAAGTTGAAGGAAAAGAGGGAGTTGGATTTCGGAAAATACAAGGTATGTATCGGGTGTGAGCTGAGAGAGTGAGGCGAGGGAGTGGGGTGGGAATAGTTATTGAGGAAAGAGATGTGGGACAAGGTGAGATTGTGTGTGTAACCAGGTGAGTTCTAGGATAATGTGGTAAAAGTGAAATTCGGGGGTGAAATGTGGGTTTTTATTGTGCATATGCACCAGTAATGGAGCGAGAGAGGAGGAGAGAGAAAGATTTTGGGGAGGAATTGAATGAGTGTTGGGAAAGATTTGGGGTAAATGAAAAAATTTTGTCTATTGGGAGATTTGATTGCAGGAGAGGGAAGGGAGGAGGTAGGAAGGAATAATAGGACCTTTTGGGGTAGGGAGAGGAATGATAAGGGAGAAAGTCTGATAGAGTTATGTGTCGAAAGAAAAATGATAGTGGGGAATACTTGGGTCATGAAAAAAAAAATGATAATATAAGAAACATCCTGAAATATATATATACGGCGGGGGAAGGCGATACTAGGATTATGTGTGTGTAATGGGAAAGATAGAGGTGATATTAGATTGTAAATGTGTTTGAGGGGGCGGGGATGGGGGATATCGGTATCACTATTTGGTGATTGCCAGGATAAGGATGGGAGGAGAGGGACGGTGAGGGAAAGGGGAAGAAAAGAGTGAAGAGTGGAAGTGATAAAGGTGGAAAAAATTGGAGGAGTAGTATGTAAAGAGGAGTTTAGGAGAGGTATGGAGGACAGGTGGAGGAACGTGAGAGGGACGGGAATTGGGAGGTGGAGGGGGAGTGGAGGAGATTTAGAGAGGCAGTATGTAAGAGGCTAGACTGATATCTTGCATCACCCATCCTTGTTTTCCTGCCTCTTAGATCTTTTCAGCGAAAAAGGGGGGGGGGTATGTGGAGTAAAAAGGATGGGTGCAAGCAGAAGGAAAGAGTGAAATGGGTGGACCCGTGGAGGAGGTGAAGGAGGTGGGAAAAAGGAAAAAGGAGGCTTATTGAAATGGTTGGGAACAGTAGGGATTAGAGATAGGCTGGAGGATATATAAAGAAAAGATGTAGAAGAAAATAAGATACAGTGAGACAAAAAGAGTAAGAGCAAAAGAGGAGAACAAGGAGAAAAGGTAGAGAGAACAAGAGAAGAAAAAGATAGAGAGAGAAGAACAACAAATAAATTAGAAAGAGAGAAAAATGAGAGGATAGAACTGAGAGAAGGGAGGGTAGAGGAGGAGAGGATTAGGGTGAGGGAAGAGGTGGGGGAGTATTTTAGTGGACTATTGAATGAAGGGGGGGGAGGGGAGGAAGATATACAAGAGGTGAGGATGGGAAATGAAGTGGGGAGGGAGGAGGGGGGAGGATGGAATACAAATGGAGGAAATTATTTGGGCCGTTAAATAAAGGAAAAAAAAGGAAGTCCGCAGGGTTGGTGTGAGAATGGAAATGTTTCAGAAGGGAGTAGGGGTGGAGGAATGGCTGCATAGTTATAAATATGTTGGAGGAGTGTTGAGGTACCACAGGATTGGGAGAATGGTGTTTCCCCTGTATATAGGGAAAGGGGATAGGATGGAATGTGGAAATTATAGAGGTATATGTCTTTTAAGGTGTGGTAGGGAAAGTGTACTGAAGAATACTGATTGAGAGAGAGTAAGAGGTTTAACGGAGGGGAGAATGGGGGAAGAACAAGGAGAATTTAGGGAGGGAAGAGGGTGTGTGGACCAAGTGTTCACACTAAAGATGCTTGTGAGAAAAGTATAGAGAGGAAAGGGAAAGTGTATGAATGTTTTTTAGATTTAGAGAAAGAATATGATAGAGTGAATAGGGGTGAACTGTGGAGGGTGGAATGGGGTGTGGGGTAATTTAGGGAAAGGTATTAGGGCTTTTTATAGGATAGTAGAATGTGGTTGAGAGGTGTTAAGAGTGGAGAGTGAGAGTTTGGGACGGTGTGTGATGAGGGCAGCGGGTGTGTAATGTTCGCCGGTGGCTATTCAATTTGTTTATGGAGAGTGTTGCAGAGGAATGGTGAGGGAGGGAGGGGGGTGGAATTGATGAGAATGGGAATGATAGGAGGGAAGTGAACATGATACTGGTTTGCGGATGATACTGCCTAGTGGCCCGAAGAACGCGGAAGGGCTGAGGTTTTTGGTGAGGGAGTTTGAGAGAGTGTGTGGACAAAAGGGGCTTAAAATAAATCCAGGTAAGAGTAAAGTGTTAGTGTTTGAGAGGAGGAAAGTGAGGAGGGAGGGGTAGAGGTTAGAGTAGGGGGTTAGTATTGGAAGAAGTAAAGATTTTTAGATATTTAGGGATGGAGTTGGGTAAGGGGGAGGGATGAAGGAGGAGATGAAACATAGATTAGGTGAAGGAATGAGGGCTTTGAGTGGTCTGCGAGAAATATGGAAAGGGGGGAATCTATCACAGAAAGTTAAGATAGTATGTTTATGAAAAAATCTGATTGAAATGTTGTACCAGCTTGGCATTTGGTTGTATGGGTGTTGAAACGTGGGATAATGCTAGTCCAGGAAAAAAAGATTTGGAAGTATTTGAGATGAAGGGGGTTAGAGCGGTCTGGGTTAAGTTAGCAGAACGGCGAAGAAGGTAATTAGGAACGCGGTGGATGAGGGATGATTTAAGGTGTGGATTGGAGGATGTCTAGTTGAAAGAGCGGAGAAAAGGGAATCGCTCTAAAGATTGGTCTATGGGCATTTAGTTGAGGAAATGGAGAGAGCAAGAGATAGTAATGGTGCGAAAATGTTGATGATGATAACGGAGAATTGATAGGACAAGGAGAGGAAGGTGCCTTTTCTTGAGCCAAGGAAAGGAGGTGGATGGATGGAATTAAAGGAGGAGATGGAGCAGGGTAGTGTTGATGTGATAGGAGAGGAAAGAGGGTAGAGGTGTTGGGCGAGGATATGAGGGGGGTGGAGGAGGGCTGGATGGGTGAGATGTGAGATGTACGGAGGGGTGTGAAGAGGAGCCTTGTACTGCACCACTACCCCCGCTACCTTCGAAGCAGAGGACCAAAAGTGTAAATGTTACAATAATAATAATCAATAATAATCATATATATAATATATATATATATATCATATTATATACTATATATACTATAATATATATATATATTTTTATATTATATATTTATATTTTATATATATATATATATATATCTAATATATATATATATATATAAATAGCTCATGTATAAATTATATATATATATATATAATATATATATATATAAATAATAAATAATACCGTTTTATATATATATATATATTATATTTTTTATTATTAATTAATAATAATATTAATAATATACCCTATATATATAATAATATTATTTTTATAAGTATAAGACATTGCAAGATAACTAATTTATTTGAGTGTAAAATTTGTTGGTTTGAAAGTGTTTCTTACAGTAGGTTGAAAATTCATGTTTGTAAAAAAAAATTGAGAAAGTAAACCATTTATAAATGGATTAACAGTTTAAAAATGCTCTTATTGTAACTTTGTTACCCAATCAGCTCAGAATTTATTCCACATGCATATTTTAAAAATACATATTTTATGCAATGATGTGTAATAAAAATATCATTACAGATAAATTGGAATAGAATTAGTGAGATCACTTTCTCAAAATATTTTGAAGTTTTTAGGGATTATAATCAATTTTTAATGAACAGAATAAATTTAATTCTTTTATAGGTCGATTTAAAAAGGAGTTTGTTACGAAACTAAATTTATCATTCTTTATGGAGTTTCTACGCAAAAAAATTAAAATTTCAATATACATAATAATGTTTGAAAATAAACGATAATCTAAATTATTAAGGTGCGAAACAACCCACTAAAAAATTTTCTGAGTCGAATATATTATCGATAAAATTTAATAAGCCCAGTCCAGTTTAAACATCTTCAGTGTACCTTGCCACGTTTTTTTTGAAGTACTTCGCAGCCAAGTCTTGATCCTTCGCAGTGTACTGAAAAGGGTTGTTCTACCTGTACTGGTGGTGCATGGCTGGGCGAAGAGTAGTATCATCAAAGCTTTTTCGCCGACGGAAAGAAGGTTACATGTTTAGAGGTCCTCTTTTAAGTAGTCCGTATGTGGAAGACTCAACAATGATCTTTTAGCTCTTTCACTACATCAGTATTGATTATACGTCCCTTCCAAATATTTTATTTTTTTGTACCAAAGTTCTAACTCTTCTTATATTCTTTCAGAGTTGGTGGTTAAAAAACTATAAATAAATGAAGCTGTCTTTTCCTTTAACTCATCGATTTTAATTATTAGTAGCATGTGGAAAGGACGTAAAGATATGTCAATGCATAAGCAGGGTTATTCAGTAGAAAACCGTAATTTCCAAATAAGAATTAATAGTAAAATTGATATACAGAGTTATTAAGGCTACATCCTCTCCAGAAACTCCGTATGATTTTTGCTGGATAGTGCTGCGGTTTTGCAGCTTGCCTAACCAAAAATCCGTGTATATTCAGATCAAGGTCCTAGTTGCTCGGCGGTTTGACTTGGGAGACAACAAGATCTTTTAAATTTCTTCCCTACTCAGTTTCTTGTCTTCCAAATTTTGACCCAAAGTTCTAGCTCTTCTTTATTGCCTTCTCAGTGGTATAAAAACTTTAAAATGAAGTAACTGTCTTTTTTCCTTTATCTCATCTATTGTTTGAGTAGCATTGTGGAATGAATGTAAGATATATCCAATGCAATAAGTAGGGTATTTTCAGATAGAAACCGATATAATTTCCAAAAGAAAAGAGGTTATAGAATCAGATACGGAGTTATTTAAGGATTCTCTCCAGAACTCCGTGGGATTTGTTGCTGGATGGCTTGCTGCGGTAGCTGCTGCCTACCCAAAAAATCCCGTGTTATATTTCAGGATTCTTAAAGGATGCCGTAATTTGCTTACGCACGATTTTGCAATTAGCTATCTTTTTAATAACACCTATATTTTCGCTCTCGGTGATTATATTTTATACGTCGATTAATACGATGGGTCCTTCGGTCCTAAATCCTTTCTATTTGCCAGCAATATGTGTGATCTAAAGTTGCTGTCTGGTGATTATTGAGTCGAGATATCCAAAAAGAGAGTTTTACTTGGTGGAATATGAGAAGCGAGCCATTCTACATAACTGGAAATCTCTAATCATCGTCTTAGTAGCTGATATCTTAGTTTCTCAGACAAATATATTGTTAATATCTCAAAACCAGGGTATCTTCACAAATAACTACAATAACGTAAATGCAAATGATATAATTGGATAGTATTAAAAGACAAAATAGCACTCGGATCTATATACGATGTCTTCACAGATTATGACAAAACTAGAGAGAAGAACCGACTTTTTTTATCTATTAATTAGTTTTTAGTCGTCAATAAAGGACACGTGTCTTAAAAATTTATAAGGCAGTATTATTTCCTTATTCTACAAGAGCATATTTTATGTTGGCTTAGTATTTTTGATCTAATTGCTTGCATCAATTTGCGTACAATATGGCAGTTTACTTTCCTTGAAATCACTTTCTGTTTTTTGTTTATGTACTTATTATTGATATTGATTGTGTTACAAAGACACATTGGTTTGTAAATCGTGTCCACTAGGCATATTAGGTCTCGCAAACTCTGGCATTACATGTTTCTTTGCATTATACGAATTACTACGACTCGCGAAAACACGTATTAATATTGCACCATTAAATTTTCTTTTATTATGTCTCAAACGTAATGCTTTTAGAGGAGATTTCTAAGTGACGTCTGTGTGTTTCATTGATCTATGTTAGTACATAAACACTAAGATTTTCTCTCTCTCTGGATAGAATATAGCAATGATAAAAGGATAACTCTATGTGTACTTTTTTATAACTTCTTTCCATATCGCTAAATAATATATAAATTATCATACACCTTCGTCATTTAAATGTTGCAACAAGTTATTAGCAGAGAAAAAATAAGTAGATACACTAGCGTGCTTTCTATCACACGCAGATATCCTCACACATTATCATTCGAGAATTTGATTATCTAGTTCTTGCATCATGACATAAGATGAAAGTCAAAATTTTGTTCATATTTACGCAGAATGGTTTTTGCGTAAGCGCATATTCCAGTTTTACTACAAGCCTAAAACAATCTAATTCTACAATTTTGGCGTCATCGCGGACTTCTGTCGTATTTAAATATAGCGCCTAAGGCATTTATGAGAATGATTGTTCCTTTCCAGCAAGAATCTGCTAGTGTATTATTTGCTATAATGTAAGACATGATACTGTCGCACCGACTTCATTACATCTCATAACAATTTTTTTTCGATAATATTAATCAATGTTTTCTTTATAGATAAGGTACCTATTAGAGAAATAGATCTCATACTCTGACATTCTAGAAAACTGGAATTGGTAATGCTCGCATTTTTCTTCCCCTTCAAAATGGTTTTTCAATGGACTGATCATCAGGCATTTTATTCGTGTGAAACGTACGCAAATCTGGCTTACTCCACAACATTCAGTCATGATGCCTTACCTTCAAAGACGTTAAATCGCTCAATGACGTACCAGTAATATGTCTACTCATGAAACATTATTATGCTGGTTATTATAAATTATTTTATTTATTCTTTCATATGATTTGTGCTTAGTAATTGCTGACGTTAATTTGTGATGTCTACCGGCATCGTCCTGATGGAACAATCTTGCAGCTGCTTCAAGCAGTTTTATGCCACTCTGTTCTTATGTATATAACCCCTTACAACCGCAACAATTTTGAAAATATTTGATAATTTTTTGTAATTGAACAAATGAGAACATCATTAACTTACAATTATTATAAGAGACGAATAGGTCCTCTCTTTATATTGGATTACATAAATGTAAGTAAAATGTTTCACTCTGGATTTCAAACGCACCTTTTTGTGAAAATCCTGAACTTTTATTTTTCGGATAGTATGAAATAAAAACTAAAAAAAAACCTTATGTCATTAATTGCTCCCTTAGGCGCTTTCTGGTAGTATAGTCCTGGTATCACTAAGCATTAAGAGATGCTGGATGCATATAATAAATGTGTCCTCGTTTAAACACAAACTTCATAAATTAGTGATTATTTTATACACATATATAAGCTCGCTCAGCATCTTTTTTCCACTATTATTATACGATACACTTTTTTTTTGTAATCATTTAAAACTGTTTATCCTACATATTTTCTTCAAGTTATAAATCAATGATGTTCAATGTCCAAACGTAGTATTACTCTATAGTAATAACAATGTTCGTTTAAGTGAACTGTCATTCTACTGATAAACAAGACCTCTCTCGAGGGCTAAGGAAATCTTGAGACCACAATATTGACATTAAAAGTGATACTCGCTGTCGATGTGCTGAGACCTCTTGTTGTAGTAGTGGCGCATGTTCCTCTACAATGCGAAAAATTATATTGATAAGTTGGGCTGGTGATTGGCTCCTTGGTGTATAGTGCTTAGTTGACATTGTTATCTTCTTCGTTTTCATCCGACTACCATTTCAATTTTTTGTAATAACGTAATGTTGTCATAAGAAGATTCTTCCCTCTTTCCCATAAATTTACATAGAGAGACAAAATCAACGAAATATAACTATATTTTATGAAGTTATAAAATATTTATTAAATTTTATAGTACGTAATAAATAATACAATAGTAGTAAATATGTTATATAATATTAGAATATATTATATGTATGTAGTATTTAATTATTCACAACTTATATTGGAAGAATTATTGTAGCTTATATATATATAATTAATATTAAATAAATGTCTATAAATTATAATTCAAAAAATAAATATTTACTATTTGAGAAAATTATCGAAATATACAATAGTTTTTTATTTAATATAATATG
>JABUQX010139293.1:0-15000 GCA_015478945.1 Trachelipus rathkii | reverse complement strand
TTAACATTTTATTACGATTCCATAAAATATATAAAGAAATATATATATATTATATTATATATATATATAATATCTAAATATAAATAGGTATAAAATAATAATAACTATAAAGATATATATGATTATATAATATAAATATATTATATATATATATATTATATATAACCAGTTTATAGTGAGTATTATTATTATATATATATATAGTAATATATATTATGTATATATTATTTATAGTAATATATATATATTTTTATATATATATATTATAATATATATATATATATAATATATTATGTTTAAATTAAATTATTATTATTATCATATAATATATTATATTTATTAATATTTCAGACATCCCTTGTGGTTAACAGCAATACGAAAATTTTTTAAATTTAAAACTTGTAATTTTAAAACAATCGTTTTAGCAATATTTAGGTTGATTCTTAATATGTATTTAAATTTAAAAATATACGAGTGATTTGACTGAATGAATCAATAACACGGGTGTCTGTTTTTAATAACTATACGAGAGATAGAAGTGAATTTAATATTATTATTAATTAATTTATTGATCTACTTTTATTTATTTCATATATATATAATACTATTATATTATATATATATATTCTATTATATATAATATATATATATATATATATTATAATATTATACTTTTATATATATATATATTTATTTATATAATTATTAAAATAATAATTTAATAATAATAATAATAATAATAATAATAATAATAATAATAATAATTAGCTGGGTAATTGGTGGTTTTCGGTGGTGGGTTTGGTGCCGTCACAGAGTTACTGGTTTTCTCTGGTCCAAGATATTCTTTCTTCATTAATTTCTATAAGATTCGCCTGGCCCTCTTTATTGAAATTTTCGTTTTGTTGAAGATCACTTTTGCACCCCTAGACAGACATCACCTCTTATTATTAACCGAAACTCACTTGATTGAACTTTCCCACAGCTAATTACTACTCTGTTCCTTTTTAAAGTTTTTATCATCAATTTCCATGCCAAGGGCGGATATTGTGCGGATGTGCGCAACCACGTTGTTTGTTGTTGTGTCTGCGATTTTGAGTCCTCTAAATTTTCTATGCTAAAATAATCTGTTCAGTATACTTGATTCCTAACTCAAGTGACTATCCTAAATTCTTCGATTTCGTTTTCTCCTTTTTTTGAAAACCTAATTTTTAGATAGAGCTGGTGAACTTGCCTCCCAATTTTCTATCCACATTAAACTTGAGGAAATGGTAGATCCCTGTTGGCGTGTTATTTGTCCCAGAAAAGTAGCCATCAGATATTACCGTCATCTTCAAACTCCACAAATTCATAAATCTTTATTTCATCCCAGAATCATACAAAATATGTACCACGTGACACTAAGAACTTTTTTTGTTCTTAGGAAAAATCAATATTTCTTCTTTATTCTTCTTCACCCCCTTTTTGAGATTTTTTACCTTTGCTTCCTCCTTTTTCCCTTCTCCAGTTTCTTCCGCCGGCAAAACTGCTGTTTTACTTTCTGCCAAAGATGAACTCTTTCCTCAAAACTTTTCCTCTAATTTCACTTTAAACTGTACAGGAATTAATCCTCTTTTCTCCACCTTATTTATGCTTAACATTGTAATTCCTTCTAACGATGTTATTTCTTCTCTCTCGGAGATAAATATTGGAATAATATCCCTCCAGTAATCCTCAAAACTTGTGCTTCCTTTCTTGCACCCAGCCTTGGCAAACTGTTTCGTATCTGCCAATCCACTTTGGCTTTCCCTTCCTACTGGAAGTTTACCTTCATTCAACTTTGTCGAAAAAGGGGGACCATTCTCGACCCTTTCACTCTGTTCTTTTCAAAGCTTTCGAATCTGATCTTAACAAAAAGATTTGAAAGTATCTCAATTCTTCGAATGCTATCACTGATGGCCAATATGGCTTCAGTACGGAACACTCGACTGGTGATCTTCTTTCCCTTCTTTCCGACTCGTGGCCCTCTGCCCTTCGGAATTTCAGTAAATCTTTTGCTGTGAGGCTAAACATATCGAATGTTTTCGATAGTCTCACACACACAGATTTGATTTCTAAATTTCCCTCTTTCGGAATCTACCCTTCTCTCTTTGATTTCCTTTCCGGTCGTAATAAAGTACCTGTTATAGAAGCTTAGTGTTTATCATTTTAATGTCAATGGTGGTATTCCTCATGGTTCTGTTCTATCCCAACTTTTTTCTACTCTTCATGAATGAACTTTTGTCACTTCTTCACCTCTTCACTCTTATGCTGACGACCCTCCCCCCAATTACTTTTTTTCACTATGAAAAACGTCACCCAAAACTTCAAATAACCGATGCCAGGATGACGGTCTTGGAGCATCTGATTTCTAATCATTCTCGTATTTTTTCTAATTAAGGAAGACAAAACATGGTTGTTTCGAATGATTCTAAAATTCAATTCCTTCATCTTTCTACTAAAGAGACCTAATTAAACATACAACATTAATATCTTCTTTGGAAATACACAACTCTAGCATTATTCTGTTCTTAATATTTTTGCTTATGCCCATTTTTCGTGTCTTTTTTCGGAAAAAATTACATCGTTTCTCTTACAAAACAAACTTCTTAGAGTTTTGGTATTCAGATGCTCAGTGCGTCTCCACAATTTCTTGACATCACCCAAGTTTCTTAATATGTATAGCGGCAAATATCGCATATGCAGGTTCTTGAAGAGCGTAGAGTCCAAGACTTTTCACCTTATCAGTTAATCGCTCTCAATGACTCTCTCTCTCTTCTCTAATCTCTTTCTTGACGTCGAACTGTTGTTGCATCTCTCTCTCTCTCATCTCTTTCTTGACGTCGAACTGTTGTTGCACTCTCTCTCTCTCTCTCTCTCTCTCTCTCTCTCTCTCTCTCTCTCTCTCTCTCTCCTCTCTCTTTCTCTCTCTCTCTCTCTCTCTCTCTCTCTCTCTCTCTCTCTCTCTCTCTCTCTCTCTCTCTCTCTCTCTCTCTCTCTCTCTCTCTCGCGGTATACCTCCTCATTTGAGGATAGCTCGTGCATGGACTTATCCAACACTAGCTTTGACCTCAGACTTTAGAACTATGCTCATTCTTAAATGTTCCCTTGCTGGTAAGTTTGGAACACTCTTCCTTTGTCCCAAAAACTTTCAAACAACGTGTGTCAGTTAATGTCGGTCCTTTATTAATTGAACGTACAATTGGAATTCCTCAACTCTTCCATTCTGATGGATTCCATGGGAGAGTGATGACGTAAGAAGGAAGGTTAGGTGAAAAGCGGGGCTTAGATGCTTCTTAGGTCATTTGAGGCATATGGAAAGGAAATTAGGATGAAATAAAGCTTTATATGGGGTTAAAATAAAGAGGAACAAGGGAGAAAGAAAATGGAAGAAGAAAAAAAAAGTGAAGAAATCGAACTCTTTGGAGTTAACGCACTCGTGTTAAGGCACTCTTTTTTACCACAAAGAGAAGTTTTTTTCTTTCCTCTTGGGCTTGGATGGTCATCAGACAAACAATGATGGCAACAGTAATAACAACGTTAAGTTAGATAAATGGCAACCAGACTTGAACCAACTTAGTTATTTATATAATTTATAACAAATAAATTAACTTACTGATATAATACAAGTTTTCTCAAATTATTATTATTATTATTATTATTATTATTATTATTATTATTATTATTATAAAATATTGAGAAACTATTATTTTATTATTATTATTATTATTATTATTATTATTATTATTATTATCTATTCTCAAAGGTGCGGCCTTGTCGCATTAGAGATGGCGAGTCAGGTTTGTGCGAGTTCAGTATCAGCCCAAGGACCTACTGACGAAGGCTAAGGAAAAAGGCATATCGTGTCACGGGGAAATGTTTAGCGCCGATGCAATGCAGGGACCTTGCGAATGACATGCTGAAGGGAGTGAAAGCTTCTACCAGTCGAGATCTTCTTTCATCATCTTTGAAAGTGATAAAAATTCTTATGGACGGAGACTTCATATTATTTCCGTATCCTTTTTCCACTATGTTATCATAGAAATAACAAACGAACTAATACTACTACCTATAATAATAATAAAAATAATAATAATAATAATAATAATAATAATAATAATAATAATAATAATAATAATAATAATAATAATAATAATAATAATAATAATAATAATAATAATATTTTAAATACCTCGTTGTTCCGAATAACTTTTTTAAAAAAAACGGTTAAAAAGAAAATTTCTTAATTAACAGTGATTTTGCCAAAATATTTATTGTCTTCCTACGCAAACCTCCCCTACCGGTAATATGTCATCCTCCATAAATCTCATAAGCGCATCTCAAAGCACAAAACGCCCTTACAACTGCCAATGGGTCCTTTGCTTTCATCTATTACTCAATTTCCTCTTCATCTTCTTCAATCCTTACAGATGACAATATATTTTAAGAATCTTTCCAGAAAATTTTCCTTAAAGTTTTCTTAACTGATCAATTACATTTAATATTTAACTGAATGCACGTAAAAAATTAAAAATACCAATTAAATAATTTCAAATTCTTCTCTTCAGTTTACACAAAGATTTTTCCTTCGCATGCTTATTAATTCCTCTTTCAACTCATACTCTCAATCGCTGCACATTTCCGCAGTCTCCTATTCAATCTAGTTCTGTATTCCTAATTAAAATTCACGCTTTATATATATATATATATATATATATATATATATATATATATTAGTACGATATATATATATATATATTATATTAATATATATATATTATTATATATATATAATATATATATATACTATATATATATACTATAAATAGTATATGTATTTTATATATATATATATATTAATTACTTATATTTTATATATATATATTATATATATTATATATTAATTTATTATTTTTTATTATATAATTATATATATATTATTATAGTTTTCAGAGATGCGGTTGCCTGTTTGTGGCTGAACAATACAAAGGTAGGGTCCAGTTTCTGAGTCATCTCCACGAATGTCCGAAGAGGTCGAGGATCTCTGGGTGTTCTCATATAAGAGCATCGCCCCCTTCCTACTTTCCGGTGAGGTATGTGCTGCGATCCTGCTTGATTTCCGATGTTCACCCTCTGGACAAATTCGCATTGGGCTCAGGTATATTATCAGTAATAATATTAACTTCCACTATTTATATTTGGATGCGCGTTATGCCCGGTTACGCGCAATCCCAACTCTATTCTATTAGCAGTGATATAGTAATCTATATTCCATGTTTAGGCCCCATGATTACGGAATTTGCAAATAGACTTTTCAACTCCGAGGGCAAACCTCAATACTTTTCTAACAAATCTAACTCTGGTTTCACATAAGATGTATTAATCTACAAACCCTTGATCAATATTCCCCAACATGGACCTGCAATCATGACACACATAAATTCAAATCCCCCACCCACATATCCGAAACAACGTATTTCAATTAAATATAAGCAGTATCAAGAATAAACATAAAGAACTTCTCCACACATTGAATAAGTTCAATATATACATTGTACTAATTCAGGAATCCAATCTCAAACCAACCCAAAGACTAGATAAAGACCCACCAAAGCATAGTCTAGTTCTGCTCATCCACAAAAAGATCCAATTCCGTAACACCACAGAATACACACAACAAATCATGAACAATGACCAAATCTCCACGTTCCAATCAATAGTTAAAATTAATAAAAAAAAATACAATCTAATTAATGTCTATATCCCTCACCCCACCTCTGAACTCTGCCCCCAGAACTACGTCCCTGACCTATCACCCTTAAGTCAAAATAACAATCAGATACTGGCCGATGACTTCAATACCCATCACACTGCATAGCTCAACACAAACACACATTCTCCAAGATGTGATACTCTCATAAACAACTTACACACACCCAGAATCCTCAACAACACAACATAAACCAACCCACACGACAACCCTTCCAACATAATCAGAACCACACGTTCCCTAACATCTCTTTTTGTTCCCCATAAATTCAGCTCGCCGCAACATGTCAAACCTTTCTTCTCTTTCCTCTGATCACATTCCAATACTGATCACAATTCATCATAAATACCCCCCACACACACACAACCTTTAAAAAGACTTACACCAACTATAGGAAAGCAAGCTGGCAGGCTTACACTGATTTAATAGAACAAAAACTACATTCTTTCCAAACCACAAACTTTACATATCTCGACAAAGCAATACACTTCAATAAAACCAGTCTAAAGGCATCCAAAAAATACATCCTCCACGGTTACCGCAAACATTTCAATCCCAATTTCTCTCCAGAAATAGATACCCTAAAAAAACAAAGAAAATCCCTCCGAAAAAATAGACAATCAAACCTAAACCAAATCATAAACCTCAACAATAGAATAAACAAAATTAACTCTAACAAAAATAAAAACTGGAAACAATATACACAAACAATACACCATGGAACTAACACAACAAAAATGTACCGAACAATAAGGGTAACCCACACCTCACAAGCACAGTCTCCACCAACCCAGGAAGTAATCTGTAAACAAAACAATAAAATCCTTAGCCTAAAAAATCAATGCAATCTCCTTATGTCACACTACTCTAAAATCAGCCATAAACCTACAACTCCCACCAACAGATTAACAACTAAACGACTTAAAAAATTAAAGAACAACCAAGAAACCTCCCCATTCACTCCGCTTGAGGTACTTAACACCATCAAAAACCTCCAAATTTCATAAGCAGAAGGGTCAGACAAAATATCCAACATCCACCTAAAACACATCTTTGAACTAATGCCATAGCAGTATTAACTTAAATATTCAACACCGGCTGGCAAACCTACACCATCCCATCATTCTGGAAACACGCACACATAATCCCCATACTAAAACCTAATAAACCACCCAACACCCCTGCCTCATATAGACCTATATCGTTACGTTCCACTATATCTAAAGTTTTCGAGAAGTTAATCCTGAATAGAATCGCCCCTCTTATCTCCCTCTCAGATACACAACATGGATTCAGACCAAAACACTCAACAACATCACTACTTACCAACCTGACACAAAATATCCTCACAGGTTTCAACCAAAATCTACCATCCTCTCCTAGTGTCAATAGACATAAACAAAGCATTCAACACAGTCCCACGTCATCTCCTAATAAATAAAATTTTAAATACAGAAATTAACATCAATGTTAAGAAAATAATAGCAAACTTCCTATCCGGTCGCACAGTCAGGGTTATACAAGGGCGCCACACCTCTCGTACCTACATATCCTAACATCAATTCTCCTTAATCTATTTATGCACGATCTACCACAACCCCTATTCCTCTCTATGAAAATAAATAGTTATGCAGGTGGCCTAACAATTACAGCCCAAAGTCCCTCTATAAACATATCAAGACTAAGAACTTCACATCCAATACATACACCAATTGGAGGAAATGGATGTCCAGCAAACAGAATGACAACCTCTCTCAAAAATCTCCCCTATCGTTACTCACTCTAACAAAAGAGAGTCAAACAGCCATCCAACAGTTCTCCTTTCAAACAACAGACTCTCACTCATTAAACACATCATCATTGGCTTAACTTTCGATCCACACATGACATTCACCCCCCATATAAACAATATTACCTCTCGAACCACACATAACAGATGCAGTAGAAACACTAACCAGGAAAAAACCACAGCCAATACAAAGAGTCTCTCAACAGTATATAGACGTATCCTTAATCTTAAACTATGCATCGGTCGCCTGGGCTCCCACGATATCACAATCCAACATTCAAAACTTGAGGCCGTCCGAAACAAAGTTCTCAGAATAATAACAGGGCCTCCCTTCCAAGACTTACAAACCGAAACGAAAATCCTTCCTATAGAGGCTCATCTTGACATGATAGGCTGCCAATTTTACACCAAATCATTTTCAACAGACCACCCCTAACACCAAATTACAACCCCCTGCGCCAAGAAGGAAAAAAAAGTTACACCGGCCATGTACTATTCTAGCATTTACAATGCATTACCCACCTACAGGCTTATTCAAGACACATTCACACTTAATTAACACAAAAAAAGGATCTCCGCATATCCAAACAACACCATTCTTCCAGGCGCTTCCCACCCGAAATATCTCCCACAGAACAAACCTTGGACCGTCAAACCGAGTGATGCTTTCCATCTCCGTTCTGATCCCTCCCTTCAGAGTTATAAATTCAAGATTCTATAACGTTCCTCTCCCTACTGTCAAGATGCACTCCCCTGACAAATGACATTTTAAGACACCTCTTACTAGACTGTTTGGACTACGAACATCAGACATAACTTCGATACTCTTGTTCTGACGGATATCTGGGCTCGGCCTGCCGTGGTGTCACAGTATCTCCGGATCGCCCGCTTCTCTCGTAGGAGGAGTAGGGAGCGGAGGGAGCTACCAAGTAAAGTATAGTATAAGTATTTATATATATATATATATATATATATATATATATATATATATATATATATATATATATATATATATATATATATATATATATATATATATATATATATATATATATATATATATATATATATATATATATATATATATATATATCATCTTTCTCCTTATTCCCCAAATTGGGGTGAGGTGTGCAACATACATCGGAAACAAGAAAGTGGTAGAGAGCAGTGACTTGATGTCGAAAGTTAAGTCCCACCATCCCCTCCCATTAACCCCTTAAGTGAGAGCTCGTCCCAGTCAAAAAAAAAAACCCACCCTAGGGCTTCACAAGACCGAGACAGACCTTCACTGTAATTTGTCTCGTCAAAGTAGGAGGCTCCACCTCTTGGGTTGGGCCGAGGCCACCTTCTCACAAAATCAGGCATTCCTCATTATTATGCACCTTTCTCTCGCCTCTGCCAAACTCACAGTTCTTTCAATCAGGCAATCCTTTACTGGCTCAATCCGCTTTTTCTTCGGATCTCCCAGCCGGTATATTTCCAGCACACTCCCACCACTATAAATCCACGAGTATCTTCGGTAAACGACTATCACCCCATCCTTTCCATATGGAAAGGGTAGATGAAATATAATCAGTTTGGGCGAGATGCTCTAATAGTATAGTGATGGGAATCAAAGAAAAAAAGTGGATCGGAAGGTCATAAAAAGTGTCTGAAGGAAATGAATGTGAGTTTGGCAGTAGAGAAAAAAAATGTGCATAATAGGAGTGATGAAGGGGTTTCTGAGGAGCATAGTTGTGGGGATGGCCCAAGGGGATGATTCCCACATTGACGAGATACCATAGTGGAGGTTCGTCGCGGTTTGTGAAACCCTATCATGATTTTTTGGCTTTCATTTCTCCTTTCCGGCCTGTCCTTCCACTCTTCCTTCCCCATCTATGTCCTTTCTCTCTCTCTCCTCTCTCTCTCTCTCTCTCTCTATATATATATATATATATATATATATATATACTATATATATATATATATATATATATATATATATATATATATATATATATATATATATATATATATATATATATATATATATATATATATATATATATATATATATATATATATATATATATATATATATATATATACTTTCCTGTATATTATATATATTTATGCTAATATATATATATATATATATATATATATATATATATTAGGGATGTGCCGAATAGTGAAAAAGCCGAATACCGAATACCGAATATTCGGCTAAAAGTATTCGGCCGAATACCGAATATTCGGCCGAATACCCCACTTCGCTATTCGGCCGAATAGTTGTTTTTAAAGTTCGGTCATCCATTTAGGGAAAATAAAGAAAACTTACACTGGTCAACAAAAAAAAGGTGAAATTTTTGGATGGACTTTTGTAGCAGATATATAGTAATTCGGAGGTGCTGATTCCATATATATTCTCCGATTTGCTGTATCACATCCCGTTTTCGTGCAATCATGGATCCCTATTTTTGCATATTCCCTAGGAATGACAAAATTCATGTGCGCACTACGTAGGCTGTATAGACGTTACCTTCCGCATATATCTACAGTAGCAGCAAGTTTACTGCGGTCGATATTCAGGAAGCATGTGGTAACTTTAGTACGTCTACATGTATGGATGCCAATGACCTGGATGATGTCTATTATCCATCTGAAATACAGTCGGATGGTCCGTCATTGTTCACCCAGGGTGTACTGAACGATCTTGTATGAGAGTTGTATTTGCTGAAGTTGTCCTGAGCTGTTGGCTTCGAGGTTGCATGAAAAAAAATGACTACTGGGCCATGGCACAAGAGGGTAACATTTTATCGTAACAGAAAAGCAGAGCTGCGGAGGCTCACTTCCAGTCAGATGGTAACCTTGTGTATTGCAGCGAAGTTTGCAAGATTACTACTCGCTATGGGACTCCCAGCGGTATACGATGCAGGTGAGTGGCGACTGTTTATTGACACTTCCAAGAGCAGTTTAAAAAGTGTGTGTTGTTACACAACGGCAACAGGTATGCTTCGGTTCCAGTAGGGTACTCGGTACGGATGAGAGAGGAGTATGCAAAAATCAAGACAGTTTGGAGCTACAATATCAGGTACATGGATGGTAAATATGCGTCGACCTCAAAATGATAAACATTTTGCTCGGTCTACAAAGCAGGTTTCACCAAATATCCCTGCTTCCTGTGCTATTGGGACAGCCGGGCGGCAAAGGATCACTGGACCAAAAGAGAATGGGCACCGAAACCTTGACACCAGGTGACAGGAACATCGTACATGAACCACTTGTACAGAGAGAAAACATCATCTTACCTCCACTACACATAAAACTTGGTTTGATGAAACAATTTGTGAAGACCCTGGACCATGATGGTGAATGCTTCCGCTATATATGCTCAACGTTTCCTGGTCTGAGTGACGAGAAGAAAAAAGCTGGGATATTTGATGGCCCACAAATACGGACACTCCTCCGTGATGCTGCCTTTGCTACAACAATGACTGTGTTAGAGGCAAGAGCGTGGAATGCTTTTTCAGATGTAGCACAGAATTTTCTGGGGAACAGGAAAGCCGAGAACCACTAACATTGTACAGGAACTGCTAGACAGTTTTCATTCTCATGGATGTAGAATGAGTATAAAGTTGCACTACTTACATTCTCACCTAAGAAAATTTCCGGATAACCTAGGCGATGTTAGTGATGAGCAGGGTGAACGCTTCTATCAAGATCTAAAGTTCATGGAAGGACGTTACCAGGACGCAAGTTGGATATCAATATGATGACCGACTATTGTCGAGCTCTTCCTGTCGTCATCCATGCATCCATATTTGTCCTTCCTTCACTATTCATTATTTGTCCCATATTACTCTTCATAGTTGTATTATATATTTAACATAAATCTATCATTATCATGCATTATATAATTGCGTTTTGTTTCTTTCCATTCATATTTCAATATATATATATATATATATATATATATATATATATATATATATATATATATATATATGCTTCTTTCATATATATATATATATATATATATATATATATATATATATATATATATATGTATATATTAATATATATATATATATATATATATATATATATATATATATATATATATATATATATGTAATAATATGTATATATATATATATATATATACTATATATATATATATATATATATATATATATACATACAAATATGTATATATGTATTTAAATTTTATTTCTATTGATAGACCCTCTTGAAAAAAGGTAAAATAAAAAAACTTTACAAATCTGTGTACACAATATCTCACAAAATGCGATGTGATATGCAAAAAAACCGATTACATTTTGGAATCAGCAGATCAATAATCAATTGCAAAAACCCGTCCAAGAATTTTCATGTTTACCAGTGTTATATACAAAGTAATAAAACAAAAGTAAATAACTATTTCTTACCCACTAAGCCATTTACAAATTAAAAATAATTAAATGAAAATTGAAAACTTTCGCAGTCAAAGATATTAAACTAAAAACTTCAGTTGAATAAGCTCTAAGGTTAAAAATGACAGAACATTAGCAGTTCTCCATTTCGGGGATAACCTATTTCTTGTGGCTTCATAAATATTTCCTCCCTGTTCTAAATATTCTTTCACTTTCGACTGATGATGGTGGAGCTGAAGGTATTTTGTGCTAGTTTTTTCAAATTCATAAAACTGTTTCCAGTGTTTTCACCAATTGAAGGGAATATCATTGTCTTCACGGGTCAAAGGCAAACTTATATATTTGTTTATTTCTTGATGTAATTCCGTATGTAGCCTTTTACTTTTATGTACAATAATCACATCGTCAGAAGAGTGGGACTTTCTTTTTTCACTCTCACTTTCTTTTCTGTATGACGATTTTGATGCCACAATTTCTTTAAAACAATCCATTAAAGAAGTGAAAATGGAACCTTCAGCTTCCCTTTCCCCACTACGTGAATCATCGTCAACAGAGGTCAAGGGCTAAATTTTCATGCATTTCTTTCCATGCCTCAACGACCATATTTTTTACTGATTCATCTGATTCATGTTGAAAAATTAGCTTGAATCGCGATCTAAGAAAGTAGCTACACACAAGATTTATCACATAGTAACTTAGAAGTCTTTTTTCTACTGATTTCTTAGCTCTTCCAACGAGTGTAATTATTCCACAGAAGCTTTTGCTTTTAATTGCCTTATTTAAAAATAGATTTATTGCTAAAATGGAAGGGATCACTTGGGCGACTGTTACTTCACGTTTAATGCTTGTTTTAGTGATGTTGTCAAATGGCTCAAGTAAATGGAATAATTTGCCACTGAAAATCAGTCAACATTTTCTGATTGCGTTCAGCAGCGTATATGGATAGAGGAACTTTTGTTCAAACAATCTTTAAGCATATCATAAGTTCTGTTCCAACGTGTAGAAACGTCTTGAGTTAATTTATGCTGTTTGACATTCAACTGCATCTGTAAAGTTTTATGCTTTGCAGCTACCGTTGCTGAATGGTGAAAATGAGAGGATATGCTACTGCAAGTAAATAAAATATCTTTAACAGACTTCCGACATAATATTGAATCGTGATGCATGGTTGCAACATGTGAATAAAACATGAAATTGATAGCAGGGCCTCTCTCCCTTATACCAGCTACCTGTGTTTGGTCCATTATCAGTATCAGTTCGTGATCCTATTTTAAAATATTGAGAAAATGTCAAAGAGCCCTTATAGGATCTGACAAATGACAAAGATTTTTTCGCCATATTGGCTACAAAATTTGGTTATATTTTTTATTTTTTTGGAAAATAAGTTTCTAATATTTCAATTTTAAATGCTTTCTATATGTTATTTATAATTTATTGTTTATAAAGCTAAATATTCGGCCCGAATAGTTCGGCAAGCGAATACCGAATATTCGGTATTTTAGCCGAATAGGCCGAATACCGAATACCACCAGATATTCAGCACATCCCTAACTTTCTATATATATATATATATATATATATATATATATATAAATAACTATATATATAAATGTATATATATATAAATATGTTCTCACTCTCTTTATATATATATATATATATATATATATATATATATATATATATATATATATATATATATATATATATATATATACTCTTGTCTAGTTTTCTCTCCGATCGCTCTATATCATAGCACTCGTTGATGGAGCGACCTCTTCCTCCTTTCCTGTTAATTCAGGTGTTCCCCCAAGGTTATGTTCTATCTCCAACTTTATTCCTACTTTTCATCCACACGATCTCCTGAGCTGTACTTCCAGCTCTGTTCTTTGCCGATGACTCAACCCTCCACTCTTCTACTCCAACAAATCTGCTCCCTATTTGCTTCTATAGAGCTGTTTCTTGACATAAACTTTGCAATTTTATCCCTGTCGATCTGGATGAGATTTCCCGGAGGCGTGATCGTCTCAATCTTGTAAATTCAACTCTGTAAATCTCCCTTCTCTACATCTCCCTCTCAAAAGCACCTTCCAACTTTCCAATATCCTTCGGCTGCTAAAACATCATTCCTGTGAATAACATAAACATGATCTTACCATAAACAATAAATTGTCTTGGAAACCTCATGTTTCAATGTTTGCTAAGATGGCCTCAAAGAAACTGGGGTTCTGTTCCCTACCGGGTTGCGAAGGTTTTTCCTCTGCTGCCCAGTTATATAAGGGTCTTATCCGCCCTTGTATGTAGTACTGTTCTCACATTTGAGTGGGGGTCCAGTTCCACACTTATTATGGATAGGGTTGAGTCTAAAGCTAAAAGACTAATAAACTGTCCCCTACTTTCCAACCTCTCTTGGCCCTCTATCTCTGCGGCTTGACGTTGGCGCACTCCCTCTTTTCTACATGTACCTCAACGGTAGATGCTCAGGGGAGTTGGCCGCTCGCATTCCACCTCCACTGCGGTCGCCCTCATAATACAAGGGGTTCATGCTCTCGCATGAATTTTGCGTAGTATTGAGTACCCCAGACTTGTTCGTTGTGGTGCCTCTTTCTTCCAGCTACTTCTGTTCTGTGGAACTCACTTCCATCTTCTGTGTTTTCCATTCCATTCTCTCTCTCCTCCTCTATATATATATATATATATATATATATATATATATATATATATATATATTAGGGGTGTGGGTGTGAGAAGAATTGATAAAATGGGGAATGAACATTAGAGAGTTGTGTGGTGTGAAAGAGAAAGGGTAAATGAGAGAAGAAATGAAAGTACGTTAAGATGGTTTGATCATGTGAAAGGGATGAATGATAGTCGGTTGGTTAAGTGGATGTATAGTGGCGAGTGTGCTGGGAATCAGAAGAAAAGTGGATTAGTAGGTAAAGGAATGTGTGAGAAGGGAAAAAAGAAATCTTTGTTTAGCAGAGGCGAGAAGAAAGGTCATAATAGGAGTG
>JABUQX010139292.1:7500-16884 GCA_015478945.1 Trachelipus rathkii | reverse complement strand
AAAGATATAGCAGCATAGAGCATATATATATATATATATATAAATATATATATATATATATATATATATAGGAAGAATAGTATATAAAGTATATATATATATATATATATATATATATATATATATATATATATATATATATCTATATATATATATATATATATATGTAGGTTATATCCGATCTCAGGATATACCGAAACACATGCATTTCGATCTAACAAACGGGGTGGGGGCGTTTCAATTTACTTAAAAAATGGCATCTATACATCCTATGAAGTCATAATTTCACTTGTTAACTCTCACATAGAGACACTAGTAATTCGTGTAAAATTAAAATCGATTCAACTAATTGTAATGGGAGTCTATCGACCCCAAATTCATCTAAAACAGAGTTCATAAGTGCTCCCAAAGACATTATCCAAACACACTTTCTTAACTCTAAAGTAATTATTGCTGGGGATTTCAATATTGATCTATCCAACGAGAACACTGAAAATAGGGCAAACTCTCTCTCAAACATAATGATATCAAATGGTTTCGTCAACTACATAACGCTACCAACACGTCCAAACAACGTCGAAAATAGATGTCCGTCCTTAATAGATCACATCTGGTGGAACCTAAATTAGAACGTTAAAATCTACATAATAAAGAGCGATATGTCCGATCACTTTCCATGTCTTGCAAAATTTTCCTTAAATAAAACCCAAAATTTCACCACCATAAAATACAGACTAGATGGTGAATATCAAAGACTAAATTTCATAAACGAAATGAATGCAATTGACTTTTCCTTTACATACAGCGAAAACATCAACACCTACGAAAAATTCAATTCTTTTGTAAACATATTAAACAAATGAAACGACTAATCATTCCCCATTAAAAAGAAAAAACGTGGTGTTAAGAGAATTCAAAACCCATGGCTAACACCAGTTCTGCTAAACTCTATCTGCCAAAGACATAAACTCTACCGAAACTATAAAAACAAAATTATACCATTCCAAGTGTACAACACATATGATAAACAATTAAAGGCAGTTCTTAAGAAAGCAAAGAGAAAACACTACTCTAGCAAATTCCAGGATTGCTACAAAGACTCGAAAGCTACTTGGGGTTTAATCAATAAATTAATCAACAATAATAAAAAAAGATTCATAATGTATAAAAGAACTGAATATAAATAATTAGTTAACAACCAACCAAAAGATGATCGCTGACGGACTAAACGAGTACTTTGTAAATGTTGGTAAACAAATCATGAGAGACAAACCCCCTAGTCGATTATCATTTCAAACTTTTCTCCCCGACTACGAGTATCATTTCTCCTTTATCCACATCACAGACTCTGAGGTAAAAAGGTAATCACCGGATTAAAATACAAAATATGTGATGTTCATTCTATCCCCAACCACATCCTCAAACTCGCTGCCGACATAATAGCCACCCCTTTAAAACACTTGTTCAATGAGTCATTTTTAGTAGTAAGGGGCGAACATCAGAAGCATATATATATATATATATATATATATATATATATATATATATATATATATATATATATATATATATATATATATATATATATATATATATATATATATATATATATACCCGAATATATCCGTGACGTAACGTTAGTGACGTCACTATTTGGAGCATGCGGTACGGAGTGCAGTTACGCGACCCGTTGCCACTTATACATATTGACACAATACATGAAAGTACCTGGGCATATTTTAAATATGGAGCGTACGGCACGTAGTGCCGCTACGCGACCCGCTGGCCCTATGACATTTTTCAAGAGTGTATAAGGGTTAATTTAGATGTGTATGTATGTGTGTGTTTTCACCGTTGTCTTGGTAACCCTTTCCGTGACTGTTACTCTTTATATACACAGCCCCTGAGCCGCTCCGAATGCGTCGCTAAAGCCGGAGCCGGGAAATATACCTGCGGACGCGCGCGGGCGTCGTTTATTTTCGTTAATATAAATTATATGAAATAATAAATAATATGTAGGATAAGGAAAGAATAAATATACATGTGTTATTTATTAATTATCTAAGTAAATACATAACATAGTAATGAACATAGGAATAAAAGTATTTGCATTAGATGAGAATGATACATATTATATGCCCTCTAATTCTCCATCAAAAGCTTGTGTAACAGTAAGTGCCGTACCTTGAATAAGGTTCCTTTTATTAGAGGTATGACGGAACCTCTTTATAGAATTAATCATAGTTACATCCCCAATATTAGTAGCTCTCATCTGCATATTGGGCACCCTGACCTCTCTATAATGTGTAGTTTCATTAACATGCGGTAAATCAGAATCATCAATGTTATGAACCTCATGATGAAGTGTAGGTTCACTATCCTCTTCTAATATTTGGGTAATAGCCTTAGCTGTTACATCCGTGTCTTTTATTGCATTGTAATATGCATTATCATCATCTAACACCATCCAATCCCTATTTTTTGTCTTTTCTAAGTCTTTACCTATTTCATCTAAGTTGATCTTTAACATCCCAATTAAATTAATGATTCCGGTTGTATCCCTATTTAGAATAAGTCCTTTAGCCTTCAAGATATACGAGATAGTTCCATCGTTCTTACGCAACCTTAATGCATAGGATTTAGGACCTGTGCATACAAAAGTATCAGCTGTAATACCTTCTCCTAACTTATCAGTTAAGTTACCAAGGAATTTACCTGTAGCCGGGACATAATCTTTCTCTTTTGAAATGTTGAAATGTAGCTGTAATACCTTCTCCTAACTTATCAGTTAAGTTACCAAGGAATTTACCTGTAGCCGGGACATAATCTTTCTCTTTTGAAATGAAGATACAAATATCAGTATCACAAGAGAGAACACATTGACCTAGTGAATTTAGAAGTTCAAATAATTTTATGCGTGCATAAGATGTGGTGAAGGCAGCTACAGCAACATTTGTAGCCTTAGATGTCTGATTCGCATAATTGGTATGCATAACTTCCACTATATGCTTAACGCGGACTACAATAACGTTTCTTACTTCCAAATCAGCCCTATTCATTAAATCCCATACTTGTTCATAACTGGTGCATACAATATCTTCATTCCTAGGAACCCTCTGTGCTAGCTTCCCCCATAATGAATTAAGATACGAGTAGGGGGCTGCACTAGCTGCTCGAGGTAATTTTGAATAGAAAAGACGTAGCAAGTTCATTGACTTTATCTTGAGAATTGTAGAAAAGCAATTGGCCGTGGGTGGTGAACGTTGAAATAAACCAAGAATGATGATTCCAAAGAAATTATGGTGAAGAAGAAGAGAGAATCGTAGTTTTAATTATTATGAAAGGTTAGCTTGAGCCATACCGTAGAAATCTAGCAAAACTCCAAATCAGAAGAACACGGGAACAAACATTCATTGCACACTATTGTCGACAATGCCTTGGCTTGAAAATTGAGGAAAATAGCAGGAGGTCAAACAGAGCAGAGTTGAAGTCAGAACGCTTCAAAAATCTCAAGTTTCGGTTAAAAATAAGAGATGAGGGTTTTGAGGTTAAAAACCTAACGATGCGGAAATTTTATGAAACACAAAGGGAGACCGACTACATCAAAACCCAGGCCTGCAATTCCGTGATGCACCAACTCCAACACCCGGAGACCGGTCAATGGCTTTTAATGGTGGACGAAGGGCAGGCGTGGATTAAAGCGGCGCTATTTTTGGGAAGCGCCCCATATAGGCTTCTCCCGAGAGTAATCGCGTGGGCTGCCATTTTATACCATTTTTTATTTTCTTTTTAAGAGGTAAGTGTTGTCTGTAATTGTATTTTATTGTGTGTAATAAGGGAGCAACTTACTCCAATGTAGGAAGAATGTGGATATGAGCACCGTAAAAGAGGAGAAGCACATTAGAGTAACTGGAGTGTCATGAGATTGTACCTCTTAAAGACTCCAATATAGCCACATTTGGATGGGTATGAGCATTGCTTCAGAGCGCTACTTGCCTCTCATATACCTCATATAATATAATATACTATATATATATATACTATATATAGTATATATATTATTATATACGTATTCTCCCGACTCATCCTATATATATATATATATAATATACTATATATATATAGTATACTATAGTATATATATATTATATATATATATATATATATATATACATATATATATATATAAGTATATATACCTATATATATATATACCTATATGAATAAACTTTAATATATAATTCTATACTATATATAAATATATTGAATATTAAATATATAGTCATATATGTACATATATATAATATTATATATATATATATATATAACTAAATATATACTAATTATAAATATATATTATATATACATCATTATATATATATATATATTATATATAATAGTATATGATAATATATATATTTTTTTTTTCGGTGCGGTGGGCGCGTGGCGTGTGCGCAACACTTTGGTGTTGCCGCTCGTGCGTGGCGCCTATTCATGGGTGTTCTCCTCGGATGCGCGGTGCGTGGTCGTCGGTGCTGGCCGCATTGCAAGAGATGGACTGGTGCGTGCCGTCGCTCGCGGTGCGATAAGATGACGGGGTGGCTCGCGAGTTATCGTCTGGTCGCTAACGCCCATCCCGGTGCGGGAGCGGTGCGGTGCGCACAAAATCCGGACGCTCGGGTCCAACACTAATAGTGGTTGGCCGACTCGCACCGGGTGTCGGTGCGGTGCGGTCGCGTGGTGCGGCCCATTTTTTTGTTGCGGTGCCGGTGCTGTGCACTCAAAATTCAGCGACCTGGTGCGGTGCGGTGGCGGCGGAAGAAAAAAATAAAAGCTGCGGTGCGGGCGGAGCACGAGAAAAATTAGTGGTGCGGTGTGCGGTGCGGTGCGTGGTGCGGCCCTTTTAATCGCACACGGGTCACCGCACCAGCTTCCCGAAAAATTTCTAAAAATGAAAAAAAAGAAAAAAGAAAAATTGAGTTCGATATATACTGTATATATATATATATATATATATATAACTATTATATATAGATATATATATAATATATATATATTATATATATATATATATATATATATATAGTATATATCAATTTAATATTAGTACGTATACAATAATATATATATATATATTATATCATATATTGATATATATATAGTATATATAGCGTATAATATATATATATTAATATATATATATATACATATGCTGTATACGTATATCTATATATATCAATATATATATCATAATTAATATATATATATATAATATATCTAGTATATCCTATATATCTATATCATCTATACATCTATAACATATATATTGATATATATATATATATAAGTATAATATATATATATATAATTATTATTACTCACTAACTATATATATATATAATATATCCCTTCAGTAGGAAAGGCAAGTTTTACAAATGTTAATTTTTTGATTCAAGAAAATAACTCATGGTAGGATCACTTACGATTAGAACAGCACGCTTAGCACGTCGTATTTCTATTCAGAGGTATCAAAATTAACGAGTGATAGGGTTAAAACAAATTTAGTTTTCCATTTACGAGTTCATTGTTCGCCATCAAAAATGGCTACAATAACAGATGTTTAACGAAACGATGAAATTTAGGGAGGAGAAATGTGTCAAATATCCTCTCTCTCATCATTTTTATTTCTTAGACTGTCATTGTCTGAGAATAATAATACTCTCTTCAGAGTTATTACTAGAGGATGACAAACAAGTGTTTGCCGATTATCATAATGATATCTTTTAAATGATTGGAGTAACATGATACAAATTGGTTAGAATCAAACTTATCATTGCGATGGGAACGACATTATTATCATCAGGAGTGGCAGTACTGGCCAGTAGAGATTCATTAAGCTCTGCAACTTTAACATAATTTCATAGGAAGTCATGTATTTACTTGAAAGTTAGCAAATTTTAATTCTGGCCTGTAATTATTTAGTTCCTACTGAGCCATCGGTCGAAGCTTAAAGTGTTGCTCGCAATGACCCTATATGTTTGAGAGAAACTTCGCCTTCGACTCCTGCTTGATGATGTTTAAACACATCTGAATGCTTGAATGATTGACAGGGTTTTGTGTTGTTTCACTCAAGAAAGCAAACAAGAATTGTCTTTATATTTGGTACCAGCATTTTCCTCATTGACACAGTGAACAATCCATCTGGGGATATAGGTTCCATTCGGCCAAACATTCACATTGAATACTCACCTGACGATATTCAACCTGTAAGACGTTCAGGTTGAGAGGTTCAGAGCACGCACAACAAAGAAATTTTGGCTTTGAAATCATTGCAACGGCATGACTACTCAGAGAAAACAAAGAAATTGTTGATATCTGACCATTCGTCGGTGGAGAAAGGTAACTTGGATGATTATTTGAAGTTATTATTTCTGAAACTTTAGTTTTAATCATTATATCATACGTTTCTTTCAAATAATGATTTTGAGCATTTCCTCTTGAATAGTGTTGTTGGAAGAGACCAGGATTACGTTCGCTACCCGTACAAAACAAGAATTTCAGACGTGACGAAACAGATAGATCAGTCCATTACGTATATCTTGTAAATTATACTCTATCATCCTTTATGACTTTTTCGTTCATGTCCCGTAAATTTTTAGTTATTATATTGATTTCATAGAGTGAATCTGATTCGTTCTCTTACACACTCATGAACTTGGCGGATCCTTTACTCATTTAATCATTTTCCTTCCTACATTTTTCTTTTGTTTGCTACCTAGATAGCTCTTAACTGGATGTCATCTTCCTTTCCGAGAATATTTACGATTGCAAATTATACGGTTGCGTTGTCTTGGGAAACAATATCGAAGTAAGTTGATTCGAGCGAATATACTCACAACTACGAGCCTATTGCAGATTTCCATTGTGACTCAAATTACTGTCACTCACCTTGACCGAGCAACTAGTCAGCTCATTAATCAATTATTCTCACAACAGTGTTAAATTTTCTAACAAGTCCCATCAGAACATTCTAATCGCATTCCGAGTTTCCGAGTGCCGAATGCAAATAATTTATTCTTAATACTTAATTTTTATGGCGAGGAGTCCAATGCGAATTATATAATATATAATATATATATATATTCTATATATATATATTATATATATTATTATTTATATAATATATATATATATTTGTTCATATATCATATATATATACTATATATTATATATACACTATATAATTATATAATATATACATATATATATATATATATATTATATATATAATATATATTAGATCGACAAAATAAACGCACCACAAGGGTACGTTGCGAAGGAAGGTAGAAAGGTTGAGAACGCCGAAGATACTTTATTGGACAATGACAATAGCATGGTGGATTCCTCGCCAGAACCGTAGGGTTGATAGAGTTTGAGCCCAAGGTCGCCAAAGGGTTCGAGTAGCGGTTCGGAGAAGTTCGGCTGCAAACACACAATGTTGGTACGCCAGAGTGGGTTGTTGGGTCTGTCTTAATACCCGTGTAGGCCGCTCTGGCACGGATGGATCGGGCCTTGACCCGTCCTGCATCTCTCGATGAGTGGCGAATGTCCTGGACAGTGATTTGATATCTATACGTCGCTCGCAGGTGCCTGTCGCAGGTCCGGGAAGGTTCATGGAGGGGGTGCAGCTGTCAGATCGATCGTTGTCAGGATATCCACAAATTGTTTCGCATGGAGTGAGGTCCGCGACTATATGCTTGGCCAACTCCGAAAACGCTCGTAATTGAATTCCGTTCCTTAAGGCTAGACTTTCCCACATTGGGCCTGTTGTGTGTCTTGCCATTGCCATGCATCGCGGCGAATAGATCCACCGATATACGGGGGCATATAGCACCGACATATGGTTCGAGGTGCTGTTGATATATCTTACGCGTTTGCCTCCCAAGACGTGCTCCCAGCAAAGATGTGCAACTCCGTAGGCCCCGATAAATAGATGCCTCCCCAGACCATAACCGACCCACCTCCAAACGGCGGCACCTGCAGCACATTGCATTGCGCGAACCTCTCCGTCGGCCGTCGGTATACTCTAGCACGAATGTCCAAGGCGTACAAAGACACTCTCGACTCGTCCGTAAAGAGCACCTTTGCCCAATTGTCGACCGTCCAATGGATGTGTTCTCGGGCAAATGCCAGTCGCGCCCTTCAATGTGCAGTGGTGTGCGGTAGACCTATTGTTATGTTCCGCAAGGAGTCGACGCACTGTATTGTCACTCACCCTGGTTCCGTGTACCTACGCCAGCTGTAACTGCAGATGTCGTGCCGTTGTATTGCGCTCTCGTAATGCACTTAGACGTATAAATAGGTCTTCCAAGAGTGTCTTGGCCCTGGGCCTACCTTGTACTCATCGGAGAGTATGTTTCAGGGTTTCCTGGTACCGTTGGACCAACCGTGCAATCGTTGTGTGCGCTACACCGAACCATCGATCAAGTGCCCTGTACCCGTGTTCTTCGGTGTGGTGTGTTGTTATATGCACGTACTGATCTCTTGAGAGTTGAAACACTATAATCTCCATGTTTATCGGAGTTGCTTAGTGCGTGAATGATCCCTCGCTCGATTATACCACCGACATAACCTACCCCCACCCCTCCTAGGTCTAGTTACGTGGTTTATGTTTTCCTAAATTTATCGCGGTGACGGCACCAATAATGCAGCCAATTCTCTGTAGGATGGTTACATAGTTACACTGATGCTGTCGTTTGTGTTGGTGTGGGGTTGCATGGGGTTAGGGCCTTCCTGTTCTTGCGAGTGATATTTACCCTACTGGTGCGTTAATTTTGACGAATAGTATTTTTTTTTTTTTTACAGTTGTCACCGCCACTCACGGGCAGAGCCCTATTCAAGGAAAGGTGTTTCATGCCTCAGAAGCTCACCAACTAACGCAAATTACGCAGATGAGCACAGACGCAGGCTTTGAAGTGGGGGAGATTAAATTCAGTAGGAAACACAGAAGATGGAAGAGAATTCCACAGAACAGAGGTGGCAGGAAAGAAGGAAGCACCGCAGCGAACTAACCTGGAATTACCAATATCCACACAAAACTCATGCGCAGACACAGCACCCCTTGTGCTACGAGGGCGTCGTAAAGGTGGTGGTACGCGAGTGACAAGTTCCCTCGAGCACCTGCCGCTACGGTACCTATAGAAAAGAGATAAAGCACCAACATCGCGCCGCAAAGATAGAGGGTCAAGTGAAGTGGAAAGTACGGAACAGTTTATAAGTCTTTTGGCCTTTGATTCGACCCTGTCCAAAAGCCGGGTGAAACCAGACTCCCCCCAGATATGAGGGCAGTACTCCATACAAGGGCGGATGAGGCCTTTGTATAGC
>JABUQX010139292.1:0-2500 GCA_015478945.1 Trachelipus rathkii | reverse complement strand
ACCTACCAACTTCCTATTTCCTTCGAACGGGCTGTAACGTCTCTCCTGTTGAATAACAACATTCTTTGGGTCTTAACATAACCAAATAAATGTCTGGAACCCATCATATTTCAAGGTTGCTAAGATGGCTCAAAGAAAACGGTAGTTTGTTCAGGTTGCGGGATTTTTTTTCCTTTGAGCACAGCTGCTCCATTTATATAAGGGCCTTATTCGCCCTTGTATGGAGTACTGTTCTCACATTTGGGGGGGGTTCCGGCTCCACCCTTATATCGGATAGGGTTGAGTCTAAAGCTAAGAGACTAATAAACTGTCCCCTACATTCAAACTCTCTTGACCCTCTATCTCTGCGACGTGACGTTGGCGCACTATCCCTTTCTATTAGGTTATACTACCAAAACGGTAGATGCTCAGGGGAGTTAGCCGCTCGCATTCACCTCCATTGCGTCGCCCTCACAATTTACAAGGGGTGCCATGCTCTCGCAATGAATTTTGCTGTGAGTATTGAGAAACCCCAGACTTGTCGTAGGTGCTTCTTTCTTTCCAGCTACTTCTGTTCTGTGGAACTCCTTGATTTTTTATGTTTTTCCAACTACATTTAATCTTCCTCTCTTTAAAGCCCACGTCTGCGGTCACCTGAGAGATTTGCCTTAGGCTGGGGATTTGGTGTTTTTTTCCCATGTTTTTTTCGCCCCCTGCCTTGAAAAAAACAAAAAACTAGAAAGAAAACAAAAAAAAAGAAAAATAAAAAAAAAAAAAATTGCTTGGCTCGTGAGTGGTGGTTAACTGTAATAATATAAATATATACTATATATATAATTATATATATGTATTATATACATATTTTTATAGTATATAGAGATAGTATATTATAGATATATATATATATACTAGTATATTATATTATATATATATTATTCTTTACACCTTTTCTCAAGAAAAACAAAATAGTTGCTGGAATTGTAGTTACAACAATTTTAGCTTTTTTCTTGTGATTTACACAAAATTAAAGATATCGTATGGCGTTATTAAAGAACTGCATGCAAAATGTTTATAAGGTAGTTTGGAAAATAGAAAGCGGGAGTATGTTCCAGACTTTACCATGGAGTACATGCAAGGTTAAGCGTAGCTGTTAAGTGTGAGGTCAGGAAAGAGCGCATAGAGAAATTGTCAGATAAGTTCCCCGATAAAAACTAAAGTCTAAAAAAATATTAATGAATAAACGAAGGTTTCAGTCATGTGTTTTCAAAGAAGATGTTTTAGCTTGTGAAAGATTATGTGGGGTGGAAAGATTGGAGGAACTGAGCTTTTGAGTAATTGAAAACCACCTTGTTCTCTCAATGCTCAAGAAATTCGAGAAAGAAAAGATCCAATGGACCCAAGTTGACTAGTTGATCCAAGGGTGACCCAAGGGTGAGCTAATTGTTGTTGAAAAGGCATGTCTATCGAAATAAAAGAAGAAAGGAATGACGAAGTAATCAACATAGGAGTGGATATGTGATGAAGCGATAGAGATAGAGAGGTCTTTATGAAAAGTAGAAAGAGTTTAGGCAAAAAATTAGATAAGTTTACGTACAGTTTATAGAGTTTAGGATGAGCGTTGTCATTCACCATAAGTTCTAAATGAAAGGACCAAGAAACAGAAAGACTAGAAAAAGATTCGCAGTAGAGCGCTTCTTACGGAAGCCGTACATTGGCGAGCAGAGAAAGATTAGAAGAATTGAGATGTTTCAAATCTTCCTACTTGGATAGGTTCGAAACTTATAGAAAAGAAGAAGTTGGAGAGATTGGAAAGTGGAAGGTTAAAAGGCATTATACGACGGTAAAATAATAAAAAAGGGGCAAGAGACAGAAAGCAAAGTTAAGAGTTAACATTTTTTTAAAAATGTCATAAAGGACGTGAGGAGAGGAAGAGGAATCAGTAAGATTATTGCATTTTTCCTACTGAGAAATAGAATTTTTTAGCGCCTGGAGAATCAGATTTTGCACCGTCTTAATTTTGGGATGAAATATAAGTTGCAGGGTTTCTGGATTTGACAGAATGACGTAATTCCTAAAGGCAAGCGTCCCTGTGGCTAATGCCGAAAACAAGCAGAGTTTAACCAAGGTTATCTAGGTTTAGTTGAAGGCAAAGATCATGGGGTGCACGCCCTCCATCCCATGCCACCAGAGAATACGCTCGCGCTTTATACACTCCAGAGGGACCCTTTCCAATGGAAGCTGTTCAGTTTATTTCCATGGGGAAATCAAAGAAGTACGGACATTTAAGCAGAACCGAAGTTGCCACTAACGTTTTCCGCCGTAGGCTGGGGTATTTCTTGCGGAAGATTTGAAGAGATATAGAACAGAAAACAGAGATTTGAGAGTGATCGGAGGAACCCAGGGGAGGAAAGAATTTAACAGGATAAGGATAAGAATTAGAGATTAGGAAAGGGTTTAGAATGTTGGGTTCATTCTAAAAGACGATCAGAGATCGTAGTAGGAGCTGCACTACTGTCGAGGA
>JABUQX010139291.1:0-20841 GCA_015478945.1 Trachelipus rathkii | reverse complement strand
AATTTGGGAGTTATTTTATGACGTGTTCGAGAGGAGGCTTTGTGGAAAAATCCTCAAAATAGACAAAATAAGAATAAGGTTTCTTTTACGTTGCCATGACAACCAGTGTTTTGAAAGCATTATAATTATGCTTTCTTGGAGGCACAAATCGAAATTCCTCCAGTCAATGATCCTTATGAAAAATAATGTTTCGCAAGAGAATAAATGATCTTAATGTAAAATTAGCGTTCTGTATAACATTATAAAACATTATTTAATAGTAATGTTATAATTTAACTATTTTATTATATTAGTTGCTTTTATTTCTTTTTTTAGAGGAGGCTCCAACTTCCTGAGAGACAAGTCACGGCACGTGCCTGATATATATATATATATATATATATATATATATATATATATATATATATATATATATATATATATATATATATATATATATATATATATATATATATGTATATATATATATATACGTATATATATATATATATGTATATATATATATATATATACATATATATATATTATAGTTATATATATATATATATATTATATTATTATATATATTATATATATATATATATATGTTATATATATATATATATATATATATATTATTATTATATATATATTATTATTATATTATTATTACATATATATTATATATATATATATATATATATATATATATATATATTATTATTATATATGTATTTGTATATATATTATATATATATATATATATATATATATATATATATATATATTATTATATATACATATATATATATATATATATATATATATATATATATATATATATATATATATATATATATATATATATATGAATATATATATATATATATATATATATATATATATATATATATATATATATATATATTTATATATATATATACATATATATATATATATATATATATATATATATATATATATATATATATATATATATATTATATATATTATATATATATATATATATATATATATATATATATACCATGATCAAATAATATCGAATATATATATATATATATATATATACATATATATATATGTTATATATATTATATATATATATATATATATATATATATATATTTATATATATATATTATATATATATATATATATATTATATATTATATATATATATATATATATATATATATATATATATTATATATATATATATATATATATATATATATATATATATATATATATATATATATATATATTATATATATATATATATATATATATATATATATATATATATATATATTATTACATATATTTATATATATATATAGATATATATATATATATATATATATATTATATATATATATATACATATATATATATATATATATATATATATATATTATATATATATATATATATATATATATATTATTATTATTACATATATATATATAATATATATATATATATATATATATATATATATATGTATATATATATATATGACAAATATTTAAATAACTCATAGATGATACTTTTTTTTTTTTTCGAAATAGAAACTTGAAAAAATTGTTGGCAAAAGAATTGCGAAGAAAATTGGCTCATTTAAGCTTTTTCGAAGTTTTTGGCGCGAAAGTTTAACGTACAAAATTTTTGGCGCGAAAACGATGAATCTGTTTAAGATCGAATAAACGATGCAATTTTCCATCTTAAGAAGAATTGAGAGGAGAAATTCGTCTTCATTAGGAATATTTCTGCAACGAATTTAGTTTTTCCCCCTTTTTGCCCTTCTACTTTCTTGAGAATCTATTTTTTTCTATTTTTTTTTTTAGATTTATTTTATTTTCTTTAGTCAGATTTTATTTCTTTGTTCAAACATTAAAGTGTGTCCTTTGGAAAAATCCCCTGCAATGAATTTAAGCTAACGTATTTTTATTAATCTTTATAAATCAAGGATCATTAAATATATATATATATATATATATATATATATATATGTTTATATATATATATATATATATATATATATAAAAATAAATATGTAGATAACTATATATACATATTTCTATATTTATGTAACATCTATATGTTATATTTACATAAAAGTTTTATATTTTTATTAATATATAATATATAAAAATATATATATATATATATATATATATATATATATATATATATATATATATATATATTTTATATATATATATATATATATATATATATATTATATATATATATATATATATATATATATATATAATATATATATATATATATATATATAATTATATATATATATATATATATATATATATATATATATATATATATATATATATATATATATATATATATATATATATATATATATATATATATATATATAAGATTTTATAAATCTAGACATTAGCTGGTATTGAAAGCGATACACTTACATAAATTATCTGCCTATCTAAGTGCTCCAATATTACTTACATCAATAATTTGGGACATAATAAAATTCTTATCAATATCGTCATTTATTAAGGCAAATTGATATCAGAAGTTTCCATTAAATATTAAAAAACTATGACGTTACGACGACTGTGGAACAATATAAGGTAAGCAAAAATAAACGAAGTAAATTTTGTAATAAAAGCGAAATTAGATATATATTTCGTCTAAGATGATCTTTAGACTTTTTTCAAGTAAAAGAAAGCACTTCATCTACAGACCAGAATGAAGGGTATGTGGAAGGTTAGTTGGTTGTTTTTTGTTGTTTTTTTTAGCTATTTTAGTCTATGAAATATTTTGATGATAACAGTATCGAGTTTTGAATGTAGTCCAGGTGGAGCTCTCCGGGTATTTTATTAAAGGTTTTGGTATTATGAATGATAGGATTCTGTTATTTTTTTTTTTTTTTGTGTATGGCTTATATTTTTTTAGGATTTATGTGTTGTTTATATTTATTGTGTGTTGGGTAAGAATACGGTGTTGGGGAAGAGATGAATTAATGTTGTCGTTGATGAGGTCGGTTCTGTGCTGATATAAGCGTCGGTCCAGATCGTTTGTTTCTCCTATGTATATGGAAGGGCAGTTGTAGCAGGGGACTTGGTAGATGCATTATTTTTGGAGGATTTGTATTAGGGGGCTGAAAGGGTGTGTTTGAGCGAAAAAAAGATTGTTTGAGCAATGGATATGGATTTGGAAAATGTTGTTTATTGGTGGTTAAGTTCATAGGGCAAAGGAAGGAATGTTTTTGGTGTATTAGTGTTTACAAATACTGCCAAGCCCAACATGTAATCACTACATATATATATATATATATATATATATATATATATATATATATAGTATATATATATATATATATATATATATATATATATATATATATATATATATATATATATATATATATATATATATATATATATATTTATTTTTAGATGTAAAATGGTGGGTAAAAATTTTTTTTTTTGATTTTTAGCTGGGGCACCCTCTACTCTGGTTTATTATGTTATTAAAACATTCTTTTCCAAATTTGAAACCAATTTGACCAAGTTTAGAGGTTGCTTCCAGCACTGGAAAATTTCAAATAGCGGATATCAGTTTTTCATGCATATATCAAACTGGTTTCCACAACACCCACAGGGGTACAGTTTTCAGTGCGTTATCTTTTTTTTAAATTGAAGTTCCCCCATAGGCCTATCTTAACCACTAACAATAATTAAAGCTGTTTCTAAATATTTATTAGGTACTAGTTGTATGTAAATAAATATGCTTATTTGAATGACATACTGTGGTTTTCTTGTTTTTTGTCTTGTAGTGCAGATCTGTACTTTTTGACGACTTGTATAAGATACTCTTTTTGCTCCTCATCACTTGTGTAAAGCTTGTTATATTCATCCATCAACTTTAATCCTCGCTCTGCTAAATCATTTACAACTTTTTTATTAGAGACGACATTACGAGCTTTCCAAAAGTCCTCATTCAAGTCCCAATTTTCAGCAGATGTTTTAAGAAAACTGGATAGCAGAGCTAGAATATCAAATAACTTTCTAGTGTGAGAAGTAAGAAAATCTTCCAGCTGTCGCAGCTCTATAGCTTCAAGATTAATAATGGTTCGTCTACAGTTGTTTGGTTAAGAAGGTTTACTCAGTGCTTTCCTCATTCTATTCTTAGTTTCAATGAGACATCTTCGTTAAAGAATGCTAGGGCAATTAGTTTCTCTGAGAGATACCACAAGTGATTTAACAACTTCTTTTGCAGAGTAGAACCAATTATTGCATGTTTTTCTTAGTTGTCCACCAAACTTTTTAAGAGTTGTAGGTTGAGAGGGGAGCCAAATGTGGAAAAGGTGCCATGAACCAGAATTTCATATAAATTTCCACAGCAAAACAACATATGTCTCTCAAGCCTTTTTCTTCAGATTTTGTCAAATTAAACTGTTGTTTAATTAAACCTCCATATATTCATTAAACAAATAACTTTGGCCATCCATCGCGCTCTATGATATGCTCCTGTTTTTTTTTTAAAGTTTATTTTTGCATGGGGCGATCCTCCAACGAAAATAATGGTAAAATTTAGCAATTCCATGTAATCATCACGAGACTGATATTTTCCTAGTTGTGTTTTTGCAAAATTATTTGTATTATCTTTGTATTGCAATTATGAGCTATGTCTGCTTCAATTTTCGCGGTGGAATGACATTTTGTTTAATCCTTTTTCCTTTAAAAACATTTATATATTGAATATCTGATCCAGACTGATGCTGGGAAGAAATAAAAAAAAGTAAATGACTACAGACACCAAAATTGATCTTACGATATGGATTTCTGTCGACATGGCACATAAGCATTAACCAATTCTTTTTTAACACGAAAGAGCCATCATTCGCTGTGTTGATGCAGTGTTATAACCAAATGCTATAATTTACTCTGAAATATTCCACACTATAAATCATATGTAACACACACTGCAATATTCTTTCGCAGTATCCACTGCAAGTTATAAACACCAAAAGTACACTCCATTTTCTAACTAAAAGTTGAAGTCGTCACAATTCAGCACCTGGTAATTCTTTAAAATTTCAGCCCAAAATTTAAAAACATACACCTTTTAATTATCTTTAATTCGCAATTTGCTTCCAAACCTTTCCTACCCTCGCTATACAATCATCGGCCAATATACAAATCAAATAAAAACCTCAGCACTTTTAAAACACGTCTTTTTAGTTTCATTTCCATTTCCATCTCTTTTTCACGTGCAATAGCTTCGCTATGCAAAAATTTTTTAACCACTCCTGTCATTTTTGCTTTTCTTCCAGTTTGTCTTTGAAAATCTAAAAATTCTTTATCTTCTTCTATTTTTATCAAACTAAATAAATGCATTGGCATGTGCTATGTCAAATAATTCATCTAAACTTTAGTTCCAATTAGTTTGTTTCATCATTAATGTTTTTTCTTGTTTTCTTTGTTTTTCTTTAATTTCATCCATTCATCATATATTGCATTTAATGACTTAATTACATGTTTTTTAAGTGTTGTTGGGATATGTGATTTTTCCCATACTTGCATGACATCTGCAGCAGTAGAAGTTAGTTCCTCACGCACAGTTTGTTTATTTAGTTTATAATGCATAAATAATGCCATTATTTCCCGTTTTGATGAAAGAGCCGATGCTTTCAAAGTTTCTGATGACTGGCCAATTAGCCAAATACCTGTTGCATTTCAAGTTTGGTGATCCATAGTTTTTGTAATACTAAGAGCAGTGGTTAGTGGTTGCAAAATAGCAACCTCCCTGTGTGACTGCAAAGAAAAAACTGAGTACTAGTGGCCAGTAGTGAGCCGAGTGACATATAGTAAGCCAATAAACGGCGTAAACCTACTTGCTAACTTTCATAAGGCATGAGGCATAAGGAGGGTTACGCTGACTGACTGATAGAAGGGGGGTATGTTGTGTTAGGATAAGCCTATTCTTGATTATAGATTTAGGAAACCATTCAATCAATTTAAATATACAAAATAAACCAAAATATTAGCAGACTCATTATATTTAATATTAATATTTTCCTGAAATTGCACAAAAATTCACATTTTATTGCAACTTTGAATCGTGGTAGCAACCTCTAAATACAGTTTAATTGTCTTCTTATTTTGCATAGACTGTTTCTTTAGCATAATGAACCAAATTAAGGGGTGCCCTTGAAAAACCCGAATTGGTCGATACTTTTGCATCACCATAATTATTATATATTATATATATATATTTATAATATATATATATATATATATATTAATATAATATATAATATATATATATATATATATAAAAAAATAATAAATATATATATATATATATTATATATTATATATAATATAGATATATACTACAAAATAATATAGATATTTAATATATATATATATATAATATTATATATATATACTAATATATAATAATAATAATAATACATATTTGAAAACCTATTATAAATTAAAGCTAATAATTGCGTTGATTTTTTGTTTAATGCATTTCGAATTTCCATTAAGAAAGATTATAATGACCTCTTTGATATTCAAAAGCAATTCAGAATGAAGCTGCAAAGACTGCAGATTAATAGTAAACAGATATTCATAATCAAAATTTTAAAAAATGTTCCACCCTAGCGTATAATATTATTTAAGATATATATTATATATTATTATACTTATTGTATGTATGTTATTGTATTTATTTATTGTTATTTATGTTATTATTTATGTTATTTATTTTATTCTATTTTTTTTTATGAATATTATATATGATTTTATTATATTAATATATGAATTATATTATTATTATTATGTATATTATATTTTATATTATACATTATCATATCATATCATACATTATCATATCATATTATAGTCTTGCATATAAATAATGCTACAATCAGTTCCATCTTTACTTCAGTAGATCTATCTTGGGTGTCAAACAAGGGAATCAATTTGGTTTAATTCATTATTTGACATTCCTCCAAACCTTCTCTCTTTTTCAAATCTTTTCTATCGAACATATTACTTTCATCAATCAATATTCTTTAAATGCTGGCATGACACTAGCTTCCCTATAGTCACGAATCCTGCAGCTGTTATCACTAAATTTAAACAACAAATCTATTAAGATTCCCGAAGTTCAATTCTGGGAGAAATGCTTATCATCGCGATTCCTCTGTGTCCGGAAGTCATTTTCTGCAATAACATCAAATTGAACCTTTGATACTAAACAAAATTACATTTACCCATTAGACCCACCTAAAAATGACATAAAATCTTATTTCAAAAAATTATAAGGAAAACAAACCGCACCTTTTTACCTTTCAAAACGACAGTTTCGGGTTTGGTCTTTATCATTTTTACGATTTTCATTTCAAACCTATTTGGAACATTTTGCTTACAATTCTCAAAAAAAAATTTTATAAAAGGCTTCAAACTTTAAATATATTTTAATGTCTATACGCACAAAAGCAATTTATTATTAACGCCCAATTCCAGCATACTATAATTAATAAAACATATATTTACTCATAATTACAATTGTGTTTTCCCGCAAAAACAAACAAAAATAACTTTAAATATATATTAACAACAATAACTAAGCTCGGTATTAGCTTTTATAGTATACATCCATCAAATATGAAACCCCAAAAGAGAATTCACATTTAGACTATGCCTATATATAATAAAAAAGCAAATAAATAGCAGAATAGTAATGAATAAGAGTATATAATGTAAAAGATTTATATAGATAAATAGATAATTACAATGATAATGAACAAAGTACAATCTTTTATTGATATTATAGAACGATCTCCGGAATAGCACAGGATGATTAGATGCAGCATTAGAGAATATAATAAATAAAAAGTAGAAAAAAGTAGTAAAATAATAAAAATAATAATAATGAGATAAGTACCAACTACTTAGACTTGGACATTAAATACGGAACGATTATTTAGCATAGTAATACCTAGTCTGATGTGGATGATACGTACTCTATTCAACAAATTATATATTATATATATGTATAATTATTTTAATTATTAATTATTAATTTAATTATTAGATTATATTAATTATTATTGATAGATTGATTATTATGAATCTGAACATAATTATATATGGATATTATTATTAAGAATATTAATTAAAAGATAATAGAGAAAAATAATTATTATTTTTGAAGTATATTGTTATAATATCGGTCACGTGAATATATAATAATTTATTCTGAATTTAATATTTTTTATTATTTATAAATATTTTAAAATTATTTGAGAAGTATTATTTAATTAAATTATTAATATAAAATGATTATTATTATTATGTATATCATTTATTTTAATTTATATATTATTGATTTAATATATATTAATTATGATAATTATTATTATATTATTATTATATATTATATATTAAAGAATATTAAATATATAGATTATTATTATATTATTATTGATGCTCTATTATTATGTATTATTTTTAATTATAGTTAATTTTTATATTATTATTTATTAAATTTTTATTATTATGTTTATTATTATTATTATTATTATTATAGTGTTATTTTATTTTCAGTATTGATTATTATTATGGTGGAGGATGTGAGCTATTCTCAGGTAATTTGACCTGGACGATATTCAATCATTCATATTATTATTATTTATTGCGATTGTTATATCGTAAGAATAATTAATTCCTTGTGGGTTGAACATTTATTATTTAATCCCATTTTCTGTTAACTAAGATATAAAACTGATGGCGATTATGGACACTTTAAGTGTACACCGCCGTAGCTTTATCAAAAGTATGAAATATTTGTATTCCATTAAGGCATTAATATTTGCCGTTATATGTAGTCAAAATTCTGTGGGTGAAGAAAAACGCATATTATGATTGCATGTTATTTAAGTTATGAGATTTCCCATATTACGGACCTGCAATTATTATTAGAGTATCAATAACTATCGGATATGCAATTTAACTCCCAGAGATATGGAATATACTCCACATAATGACGAACGACATTCATACATAGAACAAAAAATTGAGGTTTTGTGTAGTAGAGAAGTTCTAAAGGGTCAGATGACATATAAGATATAAATGATATGCAGGATGGCGAAACAAAGGTCTAGAGGCGGAAGAGTACCTACTCATAGCAACCGTATAGTACAAGTAGAGTCACAGATAAGAATAATTAAAAGACCAGGACCAAATGCCTGGGAACCGGGGGATACCCCATGTGCCATCCCAGTTACTCAAGACCCAAGTTACTTTTCACTTTATTATCGCGGTCAGGCCACAAAAACTACAACCTCCTAGGATTAACGAACATTAAACACCAATTCATTCACATAACAGTGGACCCCCTGGGTTGCACCTTCTAAACTCGAGAGGAAGTGGTGATACTAACATAAATGATGAGGAGATGCGATTACAAACGTAACTTCCTAATTTAATTAAAGAACAAACACTTTATCGAACCGGTACAACGATAATATCCTCCAAATTTGGTCCCCTCAAATAGGTCGTAAATGAGAATCGACCCAGTGATAGTAAGTGAGGTATGAAGTAGGCGAAGATTATATTCAGGCGTAGTAGTATAATATAGAAATAAATCGCGTAGGCGTGAAGAGGATATATATTACTATGATACAATGGTAGAGCTACGTAGTGCCTCAAGGCCTGAGGTAGATAAGCACTGTCAGGGGGGATGGTGGAATAATTTAATAGTTATTAAACGTTGAATCTAGATAATCGTATAAGTGATTTATAATAACGTAGGGCTTATGAGAGACCATAAGAATATTAATAACATTATGGTAATAATTTATTAGTATGAACTCAAATTTCAATAGTAGAGTTACTTATTAGAAATGGGATCAAAGTTTGGATGGTCTAGTGAGGCAATAGATAATTAAGTACTCATAATACTACTACTCAAGTAATTAGAGATGCTCATGTAAGCATTAATTATCACTAGTAGCGATTAGGTAGAAGACTACACCATAATTTAATAACATCTAAATATTATAAATAATCGAGTTATTTATTTACTAAATCTGGAAATTCTTCGATGTTAGTTAGCTATCTCATAATACTTATGAACGAAAATACTACAGCGGCGTAGTCAAAATCACTAAATAAAATATTAGCTAGATACTATATATTCCCAGCGTTTATGTATATGATGATAATGAGTTAAGAAGTACGTTACGGTACGTGCCCGGAATTATGATATTATTTTAACACCCCCTAGCAAACCTTATGGACCTCGATATAGCGTGGTTAGGACATTTCCCGCTTTTGCCCTTAGGCATCTGGACGAAATTGCGGACTTTTAAAATAAATAGACCCTAAGTGGGGAGGAACCGAAAAAAAAAAATGTGGTACAACTGTAAAACCTAGTAACCTTGAGGTAAATAACAATAAGACATAGTGAATAGAGTCCCAATCACTCCTAGCAGGCCCTGTCCTGCCCCACAAAGAAAGGGCTGACGTGCACGTTCAAATCGCATTGAATGAACAAAACGCACCCATATAAGACTCGCTCACTATCTGTATCGTCGAGATTTTTGTAACGCCAGAGAGCGATTGACCAGCTGTGATATAAATAAAATAAGAAATTACTCGGAGGAAAAAAAAACATTTCATTAAACAAACTCAAAATCTTCTGTTGTAAACATTAAAACTATTTCCTAACAGTGTGATAATTGAAAAATACCCCGTTTTGAAAAAAAAGAAACGCATAAAAATAACAAATAAAACTCTTTCTCACAAAACGACCACACGGAAGCTAATGAAAGGCACGGGACTATTGCGGCATCCTTTAAAAAAATGAGCGCAATTCCACAGCTAAAGAAATATAAGCAGAGAGTAAGAAAGACATAAAAAGTTATTATGTTTAAATAAAAAATAATATGTCAAGATAGGCCCAAATTGTGTCTTACTCTTTTAAAGAACAAATAAGGATTCTCCGAAATGATAGAGAGCATCTGTCAGAAAACTCCTCCCTACCTCAAATCTTAATCCCTGTATCCTTCCTTGATAAATATTGTAAGATATAAACCAGATAATGTATTGAAGCTGTTGGCACTGATTAATTATCATGAGCAGGGCAAAAAATTTCTGTGAATCCGAGACGAGTAGATGTTAAGCTAGGTTCCATTCAGAACACCCAGTTGCAGACAAAGGTATGAGAGAAAACAATTAACCGCTTGGGAATATTACTCGTACCCGCCTAACAAAATAACATAAGCCACACGAACAACTACCCTATCACAAACTAGTAACACATAAGCAGAACATTAATATTATTTTACTTTTGAGTTAACATATTTTAATTAATAAGCTATCAATTTAGCATACGTACGATATTAAAATTTATATCTGTATAATTATGTTAAGCTAGGAAATAAAATATTCTAGGCCTAATCTAGTTTAAGCAGTATTATTAATGATCATTGTGAAAAATCATTTCAAATTATAATTTATTAAATCAGCTTCTTATTACTTAATTTCACTTTAGGCAAGGGTGTCATTCTCTGTACAAGTTTTATAGATTATTTAAATTTAATTGAAAAGTTAATATAAAATCATAAAAAGCCGGTAGATATATAATATTTAGAGTGATTATAATGGAAAGACAACATTATGAATTAATTTGAGAGTTTCTTTCATCAAGCGAAAAAAAAAATAAGGCATATAAAATAATATAAAAATATTAAAATTGTTTCTTTCTGTACGGAATGCAGGTTTCTAAATAAATAAATCTTGACAGGGTATGACTGCAGACGCCCCTGAAGATAACTCGAACTCAACGAGACCCTATATGGATCTACCTGGCAAATGCATCTCTTTATTACCATTACTGATAACAAAATAAAAAAAGACGATGAATTATTATCGAAGAAATTAGAAAATAACGATAAAATGACTAAGAAGTAATGCTAAGAATATGTTGAACTAAGATACAGAGGTATATTAGGATAGAGATTATTTAGAAGAGAAATTTTTTATTTATGGTAAAAAAATTCCAAAAATATCCAAAAATATTTTTTTTGGAGTTAATATTTTGAATATTTTTTAGTTTTTTCAAGGCACAATAATGATGCGCTGATATTTAAATTAGATAATTTTTTTTGAAATTGAAAATTAGTAAATTAAAATTAGTAAATTAATACTTTAAGTTAAAATATAAAGAGTTTAGTAATAGTATAATTATTAAGTTTAGTTTAAGAAAGCACTATGTAAATGTATGAGATTATAGATTAGATGTTAATAAGAGATATGTGAAATATATATATGATAGATATATATTTATATATATATAGATTATAGAGATATTATATAGATATATTATATTATATATATGATATATATTAATAGTATAGAGAATATATATATTATATAGTAGAGAATTATAAGATAATAGGATATAGAGAGTAGGCGTAGAAGATGTAATGACTATTATTAATAATCAAGTTGAATTTGATGATGAAGATCAATATAGGTAGTGGACTATTTCCATTAGTATATTAGGACTTATTAACGGGCAGTTAGTCGATAAAATATATAACAGGTGACTGAAGTAACCTATATATATCGATACATTGACATCCCCGTATGATATTAGGTATCGATGGGAATAAGTGGGCCAAAGACTGGCCAATACGGATCAGGCATATGGTAAACTGCAATAGATATTAAATTATATATATATATAATTAATAAATAAATATATACTATATTTTAGAAGTTTTGATATGAAAATAAAATAGTTGCTTATCTTTAATTATATGCATTTCCCAGAATCTGTTTTCTTGCAGATTTAAATTCTATATTTTAATTTAATTAATTTTATTAATAGGAAAAATAAATGTATGAATATAACATACACCTTGAGATGAAAATATTGGACTTTAATATTATAATAATGGAAAATATATATTACTTATCAATTAAGTAGAATCAGGATAGAGTGCAGTGCCATAACACCTCCATAGTATATTGACAGTTATTAACAATTAGAGGAGAGAAGAAAACAATACCTTGAGAGGCGCATAACTATAACATGCATATAAAAAAGTAAATTAAAAAAAATAGTGCTTTCTATCTTCGTATATTATCTTTCTGTCTGAGCAATAATTTCTACTCTTTCATAGATGTATTAATTATAATTTAGTAGTGATATTAATAAATTAGATCGCTCAATAAGCCTAAATATAATTAGCACAAGAATTGAAATAAGTAAAGATTATAAGATAAGGGATATAATTATTATGTATAGGTAGATTAATTAAGTTATTGTTATAATTATATATTACTGTAAATAATATATCTGCAGTAAATCTAATGTGATTTAAGTTTATATTTTACATGGATTTGGTAAAAGATGAATTTGAACTAACAATTGTGATATCGAATACTTGCTTATTATATATATGAAGTAGAATATGTAATACTTACGCAAATATTAAGCAGGTATGATTATATATAATACATATGGAAATATAAAATTATTAAGAATTTAAAAAAATTAGCAATAAAATCAAAAAAATCATTAAATAAGAAATCAATGATGGATTTAGGAATTTCTTTTGATTTTTTATAGGTACATTATCTCTCAATTCTGAATGAGGGCTATTTTGGTATAATTAGTTTGAATAAACTGTATTATAACTTACAAATTTGGTCTTCAGATGATTCAAGTAGAAATATAAGTATATTATTTTAATCTATTAAATATAGTATATTAAATTAGATATATATATATAAAGATGATATATATAATATATATATAGAGATATATATTATAATTATATAATATATTATATAGATATAGATATATATATATTATATTTTAAATATTAATATATATATGATATAATATATATATATATTAATTTAATATATAGATCTATATATAAATTACCAGTCATCCAATAGTGTATTATAGATATGAGCATTAATTTATATACTATGTCATGTTGGTACTACATACTAATTACTTCTCCCTTACTATTCCCTGGAATAATCACTGATTCTAGAATACATGCGTTATAGGAAATAAACAAAAATCGTTACGTTATTACGCAATGGTATCCGTTGCTTAATTCCTTTATTTGAATATATACAGTCAGTATAGAAAGTTGTCAACACCATTATGATATTAGGATAACTTAGCTAATTCTTTCATTATTCCATATGACCTTTATATAAATACAACTGAGTTGCTTTACCCAAGCGTCCAGAAGAGCGTTTCTAGCGTATACGGGTTAAAGAGCCTCAAATGGTATGTGATGCCAAGATGGCTGACAATCAAGTGGAATAAAATGAGGATCGGAGTATGGTCATAGCACCTGTGGAGTTGAAACCCTATATGATTAACTAGATATTTAATAATAAAATATAATAAATCATCAGCTACACCGAGTTCAATAAAGTAATAAGGTACATATAATATTATATAGTATAAGTTGTGATTAATGCAATGATGAAATCTGAATGAAATCTTAATAATTTCACGCTTTAGTTTAGGTAGTTCATATGAATTAGAAGAGAACATGAATTTCAGAGAGGTGAATTACTCCACCACCCTGGGATAGCAAATCTTGGAAGACACCTATCATATTAAAAGCATATAAAGTGATCGCAGAAGCCTACATAAACGTAGCTCTGCCATCATTAACGTCAGTATGATAACTAGTATATAACAAACTTAAACAATCCAATAATTTTAGATAAAATAAACACAAAAAAAAAATTATACATGTGACCGTCACACAAAAAAAAAATACACCACAGATATAATACCACAAGAGGAAAAGAAATAAAACTACCAAAATAGATAATCAATGGAAGGGTGTAAATAGGATAAAGTCAGTCGCCACAAGATCAAAGATCTGACCCCTCTAATAATCAAACACATGGGATATTAAAATCCAAAATTATGATGTCCTAAAATCCTAATGAGCACATATACACACTAGGAAAACTACAATCGTAGAGTGTAAAATACGAGTTGGTGACATAAATCGCAAAGGCTCCAAGAGGTACGATATCAAATAAAACTGGAACGTTAGACCAAGTTTATAACACCAGTTATTCAAATAGTAAGAACCTTCTACCTCTCATGGCTAGCATTGCATCGCAATACAAGGTCCAGAGTGTCCGCATGTTATCCTCCGGTTATGATAAGTTGAATTTGAATCAGGTTTTGTACCACTAATGACCTCCTTAACAAATCAGATTGGAGGCAAAAGCTTAGTTGGTATATAGAGGAGTAATTGAGTTTTATTATGTCTTATCAAAATACTATTGATTTCAAATGATAGTACTTACTTACTTGATAGCATGACTAGAGATTATTTATCTTCCTGGCTAATGCAGAGATCAACAAACGACTCACCTTATATCAACCTTATATTACTCCCACTAGCTTTTGCAAATTTGCGACATCTAATACCAAGCACTTTGCCAATAGATGATTACTTCCGTTCTGTACAGCAGTAGACTGAAAATAATAGTGAGTCTGACAATCTTAATTAGAATATCTATAAAATAAGTAGTAACAAATACCATAGCAAGATAACTATAATGTAGAAATTGATTAGTAACGGTATTATGTCGGATTTTTAGACAGAGAATGTACATCCGAAATTTTTTTAAACAATGACCATATTCAATGATAGATTTCGCTAATGAATCCGACTATTATTAATATCAAGAACCAGATAGATATTTAGAATTAATTTAATCTCATTTGAACTTACTTCACTATAGGGTAGTAGCTATATCTTAGAAAGCAGCAAGATTTAAGAAAATAAATAGATTTATCTTTATAAGGATCCCGTGCCTAAATTTATTTATTATGTGAGTTCCTTTATTAAAGTAAATAGCAGCGTTAAGAGTGGAAAGATAGAAACAAAACAGTTTACTCTTTGAGAAATAGATTTCGGCCGCAACGTCGCTCCACGTCTGGTTAAGGAATGTATAGCGCGCGTTAGGTATTACCTTTGTGTGTCTAAGGGTAGATGTGAGCAGAATTATTAAATACCCCGCCTAAGTAATAAGTAGGTATAAGGGGTGATATATATATAGATAAATTATAAGAAACTGATGTATTATATATAGGTAGAAGACCAGTAGAAATAATAGAGGGTAGTTAGTAGAAGTATGAATGGTTAGTGAGAAATAGATAAATGATGCTATGGGTATATGTGAGTCATAAACCGTGAATAGGGTATATAGAACCATAGGTATATTATAGTGATCGATGGTAGATATATGTAAGAGGGAGAGGGTTAGTGAGGGGTAGTGAGGTGAGTAGAACAAAAGCCCGATAAGGAAAATAATGCTTTTCCATCAGGTAGTAAAGGTCACACCAGAAAGTGTAAATTAGAGGAGTAACGATGTAGTGGAGATGTACTTAGTCATCCCTAAACACCACAGAAAAAAAGCCAGTTAAGGATAGGAGTAATAAAGAATAAAAGGATGACGCCCGTAAGTCGTAACAAAAGAGTGGCTTAAGAAGGACCCTCCGCGTCGCCTCCGGAGGGTGACGTGCTCCCTTCCGCGGTAAAAGCCCTTAATCCAAAGAGTGTCAAACAAACGAGAGCGATGGAAGTCCTCCCGTCCTAGAAAACTGTAAAGCGATATTATGCGTGGACAATCAGCTTCACTGTAGTATGTCGTTCAAAGATTACTAGAAAGTGGTGTGTCTATCCCCTGGAGGCTGCAGTGTGCCCCAGCAAAACTGCAACATAAACTACCCCTCGACAGTGAGAGACGCAACGTGCCAGTTACAATGTGCCTTGATTAGATCACCCATTCTGCGTCATTTGAACATCCAAAGGTGAGTAAAGCAATTTCGGCGTGAATGTGATCAAAAATCAAATGAGACATATGCGGGGTTGTACGAGGTAAGATTAAAGCATAGAATTGTGTGTTCGTTTCCAGGATGCGGGAGTGATCAGGTTAGTTGCAACAGAAGCAACAGCAGACTCGCTCTTGGGTTCACGCTCTACCTTAGAGTCCAAGCAGTACTTACCGATTGGCGATCCTTGTGCTTCCTCACATTACCAAAGCCATAACTTCCAAGATACGAAATGTGCTCTACGGTTAGTATTTGCTACTGCGATGATAAGCGCAAGCATTGTTTGCAAGACTTACGCCGCAGTTTAAGTCTCCCTAGATGCCGTTTCCAAATACCTGCAATGGTATGGTATGGAAAAAAAGTCGATACAAGTACGCAATCAGAACACCTGAACCGCGAATCCGCATTAAGGATATAGATGGCGCAAAAGGTGGCTAATACCAGCCTACACCCCTACCCTCAGATACGGTGAAACCCATAAAGTGCCCTTAGCGTGATTTGAAATATAATTACTGTATTACAGCGGTGTGTCCACTTCAACATAAAACGAGACATTCAACAAGCACGGCAGGGAGGAGGAAGAGGGTGGAAATAGAAAAGAAAGGGGGTTGGTGGGGTCGGGGGGTTGTACCAGTCAACCCATACTCCTATGTGGCTAACAAGCACATCTCCCTCAGTTTCAGACGGACGTGCACCATGACGACACTGCTTAGTGTGCCCCTGAGCATTGTCAACAAAATCCGAAAAACTTGGAATTTTGCGTTGCGTTAAAAGCGTCACAAAAACTTTCCTTTACCAACTTCTCTTTATCCTCCTAATTCCTCATTTTCATAGCCAATATATATGAAACATAGAGAATAGACTTGAAGAACTCGAGACACTCTTTTTCCCGAAAGGAAAAGTTGTCAATGGGCAGAGCCATTACGAAACATAATATGTACAACACGCTTGTGCTTGTGAGTCAAGAATTTGACACTCGCGGTGAAAAGATAAATAGACCTCGCGAAACAATTAGCGGAAAACACCCTGCGATATGATGGTATTGCAATACAGAAAAGAGAATCCACTCAAGTAAGTATTAATAAAAGTAATTGGTGTAAGGTAGTGTGATTATTAAGTATGGTATATTATATAGCATATAGAGTTAGAGTCCGCCCTAGTGAATATTAATATAGTAAAGTGATCATGAGACCAGTGGGAAAAAAGGGGCGTATATATAAGGATAAAGAAAGAGGGGATTGATAAAATAGTGAACAAGAACTTGACAGATATAGATGGTAAGAATAATGGTAGTATATTAATGTATATACTTTATATAGGGAAGCTAAGGGATGCTTGGCTATCAGTATCCGCCAAGCAAAGTTCAAATCCCTTTTTTTCATCCGTGATGGAATGTATGAAACAGCCAGTGATAGCCATGAGAAGTGACTCTTTTCCCGGAGATTCGCTCAAAGGACAAGCTTGCCAGGTTCACCTCATTCAGCTGAGATCTATTTGCGAAACTGAGCAATAAAGACACAAGTACCAGATGGTATACCTATAGTGATTAATAGTATATATATGATAATATAAGTACACATCAAATATCTATAAGAAATAATTAATATAAAATTGAATGAGAGTTATAATAAATTGGGATTACCAAAAATGACTTATAAATATAGTAATTATCTGTCTATAAAGTATGACGTGTTAAGTATATGAGTACATATATAATGAAATATATAAAAGATAGAATAAAAAAATTGGAGAGAATATATATAAATAATACATAGGTCAGAAACTGTACATAAGAAGCAGACTATCATGTAACGTATGGGAGAACAGGCGAAGCCCAAACAGTAAACAAATAATATTATATATTTGAGGAAAGAAATGGATTCACAGTGAGAACAGAATTTTAGGAAGGAGATAGGGGTTTTAAATTTTATTTTTTTTTCGGATTTTTAAGGTTTAAATCATGGTGCAGATAAATATTAGTTTTTTATTGTCCCATGTTAGGGGGCTCGACGCAACGGGGGCAGACAGAAACGGGGAACGAAGAAAAAAGGATCCCCCCGAACCTGGTTTCACCGGAAGAGGCCGAGGAGGACACCGCGACTCCTGCCATCTTTTCCATTTACCCTATGGTATTATAATTAATCAAATAAATAATCAACGTATGTAGACAATTAATTATATCTCATCTTTTAACTAAAGGAAGATAATCCCACTTAGAGAATAACCGCAAAGAAATGGCAGAGCAAAGATTACGGGCGCCTACGTATCTAACCTCAACCGGTCGCCTCCGAGCCCCCTAAATGGCAGGAAAAAATATATCAAATTAGGCGATATTTTCCGTACGGAAATTCTATGCAAAAAGAAAATAGGAATAATAAGCTAAAAAATAAACACAGACCATACTCAATTATTAAATAATTTATCTAAAATTTTCAGCTGAATCCAAATGAATAATTTGTTTACTGTAGGTGTTACCGTATCAACTAGTTGACATGCACTGTCGCTTCTCCAGCACGCGTCTGAAATATACTAACATATACGAGTAATAAAAGTAACACTATAAGCCATCAATATAATAGTATATATATATATAAGGATATAAGTCAAAATACCCCTATACTTATTACCTAACCTACTACCTTGCGTGACATCACAGCATGATATCATATCCATTACCCTACATAACCTAATAAATATAAAATAAATAATATATATAAATATAAAATATAAATATAATGGTCAGTTCTCTAAAAGAGGACACCAAACTGCCATATCATTTAAAAAACTATACACATATATATATAGTTCAATAAAAAGAATATTACATTTTTGAATGCTTGTGAATTTTTTTTGATAGGGTAAAATGATAAAAAAAAAAAAAAAAATATACTTTAAAAAAAATTGACAAAAAATGCTACAGGAAAAGAGAACATTTTTTGAGTAGTAGACTGGCTTAAAATAATTTAGTTAAAAACAAAAAAAATATTTTTTTTTTTATTAAATAATATATGATAAAAAAGTAATAAACAATGAAGGAGGAAAGTACCAGACTCTATGAGTAAGCATAAATTACATTTTCAGAAGAAATTACCCAAGTAAGGTTAAAATATAACATAACCGCACCGATGGCAGGGAGTGCGGAGGTCATTAACCGCGGTACTTCACAGTAGGATAAGATTACTACGGATAGGACTATTTATCCCACCCCCCACCGGAAAAGAGCGTCTCATAAGGCAAACCTCCGCTCTTTAGTATTTGAGTGTCGCGGAGAAGTCCACTCTCCTATAACGAAGACTTATGGAAAACGTCGCCCCCCTGTGTTCCTAAGTGTCGGCATTATCCCCACCAAATAATTGCCAACATAACAATTTCATCGATAAATTTATAATTTTTTTACCCCACTTACTAATAACTGTACCGCAGTACATTTCCAAAAAAATACTAATATTCCTTCTTTAGTTTCCTATTTTAATTTTGGATCGGTCCTCTGTACTACAAAGGAGTCGTGCGCATTAAATATAATAAATATATTGTAAAATAATATAAAAAAATATATATAAATATATATAATAAAATATAAATATAATATAATAAATAAATATAATAATAAATATATTATAAAAAAATATATATATATTGCCTAACTTTATTTACAGTATATCAAGCGAGTAATTTTCTTTATTTTTGTTTTAGTTAAGTAAATAATTTAAAAAGTCATAAGTTAAAGTTAATAAGAGTTAACTATCCTAAAACGTATATAAACTAACCTAACCCCTAATACTAAAAAATTATATAAAGAATATACCATACCTGAAACTGTAAAAATTATCTGAATGTGACAATAAACTATATATAATATATATAAAATAATATATATATATAAAATAAATAGATAATATATAATGAGAATTACTTATTTTTTTT